>APFE031073389.1:58827-95276 GCA_000404065.3 Pinus taeda | reverse complement strand
ATTTTAAGACTTCAGGAAGTCTATATTGGCTCGCTATAGATGGAATTCGAGTTTGTGTGGGTGGTGTGGCACTACGAGGTCATGGTGGAGTGAGTGATGGTGTAGGAATTGAACTTCTTCCTCGACCTACAAACCTCCCTCTAGAGTCTCTTTCCCTATGCATCTCATGTTTTTATTTGATTTTTTTTAAGGCTTCTATTTACACTTTCTTGGCAACGACGCCAAAAAGTTTGATCAATTTAATGTTCTTAAATTGCTAGCATAAATTGTCGACCAGAGTTGGTAAAATTATGAAGTGCAGGTGCACTATATATGCTAAAAGCCTACTCCTTCGTTTAGTAAGATGATGGTTATGTTTGTTTTGAGATTTTCATTGTTATCTAGATTTTTAGTAGAGTTAAATTTATACAAAATAATATATGGAAGTTAAGATACTGTTAGAAAAAATGGAAGTTAAACTACTATTAGATTACTTTATCAAATTATGTCTAATGGAGTATTATTCTAAAATGCTTAATTTATTCATCCTAAAATTATGAATCTATATAAACAACTTGTTGCTATGAAACAGAGTATTGAAATTCAAAAGCTTTCCTACAAAATATATACAATTCTGATTTTAAGAAGCATGGAAGAAATTTCTAATTACAAATTGCAGAGTGATATAAATTATAATTCTAGAAAGCATGAAAATATTAATTGTGATGAAGTGAAAAATGTTGAAGGACTAATCTATTAAACGACTGCAAGCATAACTAAATGCAAAATGGTAAACGAGATAACTGTGTTTATATGAAATAATGAAAACAATGAAATAATTAAACTAAAATGCAGTGATAACAGAAAGAAATTTGAATGAAATCAATTGTAAAGCACGAAATGAAAATAAACTAAAACCTTGACTGTCTGCAGGGGCCCTCTGCATCCAATAGGTATGATTCACAATCACGTATGCATTGAATCAGAAAAGTAACTTCAAAATAACACAAGAACAAAGTTCCGGTTCACAATTTCTTCAACAATTAACTTAATGCTTCCTCCCTTGATATCATTTACAGAGGATACATATTTATATAAAATGTGTGCTCAATCTGTTGAGACTTTTATGCCTACAGGTATGATGTTCAATCCTAATTCAAATATGAAACTTAAATAGGAAAAGCTTTATTTCGTCGATTTTTTATTTGGAAATAAAATTGAGAAAACGTGTTGTGTCTAGACTCTTGCTGCTACATGTTGACCTGTATCTTTGACCGCACCACTGTATGATCCCTTTGGTGAACTAGCTTGAGTGAATAGGAGGAGATCCACGAGGGGATCAATCCTCAACTCTCCATATGCTTAATGCTTCATTAGTGCACAAAAACCCCACGAACCATGGAGCTAGCGGCAGATTTATAAAATGGTTGCAGAATCATGTTAATTTTGTAGGTAATGCAATCTTTAATATAACAATAAGGAACATTAATGCATATGAAAAATAAAACATGTAAGAGTTGTTACCTTATCAAAATCTATGATTTACTACCTTTATTGAGTTGATAATGATGACGAAAAAGAGGAAAATGGTGGAAAAAGGGTGTCAAAACAAAACAATTATGGAACTCTACCCACCCCTTCTTCACCCCATTAGGGTTCTTGGATATATTGGAAGGGAACATGCATCAATTTAGGGGTTCTATGTTTTGAGCGTGATTATTTTAGTTTCTACACCCTTTGGGACTCTTTTCTATAGTGCTTACTGACAAGCTCATATAATGTATGGAATAGAGCACTCCATTTATCAATGACATCTACATCATTTATCAATCCAGGTGTGTATAACTTTCACCAAGGTTGTGCACCATATATGTTGGGTTCTTTCTTGGTGGAAGGAACGTACAATCTCTTGTCCCTAATTTACTAGTATATTAAATAAATTAATTATTCTACAAAGAAATTCATACATGACTTATTCTCGAAACCTAATCAAACTTTGCTTACATAAATAATTATAGAAAGGCAACAAATGGGAATGTGCATGGTCATTGTCCCATTGAGTTATGATGATAGGGGACTTGCCATCATCCCTCCCTCATTAAACGTGAAAAACGATATCTGGGTATGATGCTCCATGAGAATTCATTACATTCAGTTATGGCACCATTTTGCTTGCTTGTTTTGTGCATTGGAGTGGAGAATTTTGAAAGGACCATGTGTTGGGTTGTGATGCATGGTAATCCATTGCAGTCATTTTTCTTAATGAAGATATGTTAGATCTTCCTAGAGGTTTAATTCAAGAGGGAACCCTTTATTTTACCTCCTTTGGACATTGGTTTAGTTGTTTCCCCATGCTCTACACTTTCTCCAATGGGAAAGTCTAAACGAGTTGTTATTTTTATTCCAAGGGGGTGAGGGAAACTCTAGGATGCTTTGAAGGGTGGGTTCATGAACGTATTATTCTATATGGGTGTAAATCTTGGAACTACCTTGCTCCCATGCTGTGTCAATAAGCTCGTTGTCAATGTAAGTTAGCCTCTTACACGAAATGAGGAAATTCTAAAGCCTAGTTTCAATTTGAGTTGCCAGCTCAGATGTATAGCACCCATAGTCCACTAGGTATTCAATGTGAACTTCATGAGATGGAGCAAGAGGTGATAGGGAAACTTGGTAACTTATCAAATTCAGAAATTATGGCAGCAATTGCCTCCTAGATACTAGATATATGTAAAACGAGGGGATGAAAGAGTCAATATATGCACACTATTGATTTATACTATCAGGGGAAATCCCTATTGGCTATGTTGTTGTTGGAGCATCACGATGCTAAGGACAAGATTTTGTTGTAGCTGGATGAGCTACAACTCCAATTGAAGTAATTGGAGAGGTGTATGGAAAGAATTGAAGCTTATTTATTCCCTTCCAAATGCCCAAGAGGCTCGAACCACAAGAGAAATTAGCCCATAGAGGTGGAGCCATCTTATTAAACATAATTTTCATGTTGTTCTCTTGGTATAGTTGTCTTTTATGTTTGTCTACTAGTTGTAAGCCTAGGCATATAAGGTAGTTAGAACTTGTTCGTTTTGGCAACAGATCTATTGTAAACTTGTCTAGATATATGAGGCCCAAATTTTGAAAAATAAGAACTCCATGCACGGCAGACCAAGGTGTGCACAAACTATCTAGATATGTAACTCTTTTGTAGCGGCAATAGAATTTAAGTTACAAAAAAACACTGTTATTCCAACTAGAGAAATTACCTTTTAGAAACTATATGAAAACATGAAATATGTCCTAAATTATTATTGCAAGAAAGTAATTAGCCTTGTAAAAAAATATTGTTAAATAGCCCAGATAATGGAAGACCACACAATTAAATCAATACACTTGCTTAAGAGTAAATAGTACAAAATTGAAATGTCACGAAAATATGGGATCACCAACAATGTAGAGTGGCCCTCACTCTACACAGTTCATTGTATGATTTGTTGAAGAAAATTCAGTCAACCATGAATAATTGACAACAAGAATCAATAATATTTATGTATTTAAACGATGTAAAATCACTAGAAAACTGATTGAATTCTCTTTTCAACTGTTTATACTAAAAAAACAAGCCTAACCCAAAATTGATTGCTTGAATTTGGGAAACTAACTTAACTAAAAAGATAAATTAACTTCTTTTCCTCAAATTGAGAAGAAGAAAAACAAGGTAGCTACATCAAAAACATAATTACATTGGTATAATTGGAGGGTTGATATGTTGTTTTAAGGAGTTATATATGTTGCTTATGCTCCAAATAAGCACATTAGGAGTTATATATGATCAAACCTCCTACTGCACATTTGTCCTATGAGCACTTAATCTGCTCATAATCTCTTGCCCATGTTTTGATATGGGTTCACATGATGGTTTGTGGTTTGAGGGGACACCATGCTTGTGTTGGAGGATGTTTTTCTCCTTATGCACATTCTCCTAGGTCGTTGTTGCATGGTTTTAGAAGTTTGCATGGTTTTAGAAGTTTACTAGCCCCTGCAAGTGTATCTATGCCTTTATACATGCTCCTAGGTCGTCCCTCACTTGAAGATTGGTATAACAACCAAAGTAGAGGTTTTTACACATACTCTATTGAATTTCTTGAGGGATGAGTTGGTTATTACGTTGGATAAAATGCCCTAGCTAATTTTTTATCTTTAGTAAGGTTTTGGCATTTCAAGGTTGTTAACTGCTTCATCTTAAGGACTAATCCACTCTTATTAGCATCTTGGCACATCCTTCCCTGATGTAACTATATTTACATATTTCTCAACGGAACTTATTTTTTTACTTTTATGTTTTGGTGATTTTTTATCAAAAAATAATTATAATGATAAGAGTTTATTTTGAATCTGTTTACCTCACGTTTTCATCTACATGATGAGTGAATTAAAGTGACATCTGTCTCATTTCCCTTTTGCGCCTAGAGCTTAATTTGAAACCTCGAAAAATATTTCAGTTATGAGCAGAAGGGTGGGTGGTGTGGCTACCATCACTTTCATCGACCTAGAAGTCCGGAATGGTGGGTCATGTGTTGGGTAGTGAAAAGGGCCGACATTATTTCTATGGATGAGTAGAGTAATAATTTGTTTTGTAATTAAATTAGGATTGCATTTAATTTATTTAAATATATGTCCATTATGATGTGTAATTTTGTTTTTCCATTATCAAAGTGAAATTTTGCTATATAAGTTTAAATAAAAATGAAAAAAAATAATAATGTTTATTTATAAAAAAAATTGTGCCTGAAAAAATGAGATGTCTTTCTGGTTATGTTAAATTCATATTTAAAATAGATTTATGTTAGTTTTAAGTAAAATTTACTTATGAGATATCTAAAATATACTTTGTCAAGGACTAAAGTTTGACCAAGTATATCTTTGACCATTTCGCAATACAAAGTCTGAGCAGAAGTACATTGTTGACCATTCCGCAAGAGTTTAAGGCATTTAATGAATTTTGGTAAATAGGTATGGGCAAACATTCACTCCCCACTTTTACCCAGAAGTACATCGTTGACCATTCCACAAGAGTTTAAGACATTTAATGAATTTTGGTAAATAGGTATGGGCAAACATTCACTCCCCACTTTTACCCACAGTCCACAACACCCTTGCAAGTTCAGAAAATCATTTATAATTTAAGGCATTTAATGAATTTTGGTAAATAGGTATGGGCAAACATTCATTCCCCACTTTTACCCAGAGTCCACAACACCCTTGCAAGTTCAGAAAATCATTTATTATGTAAAATCGTCCATATTGTGTATTAATGTTTTGCTCTCTCATGAATTAATGAGTCAAAATGTATGTTTTGGATAAATATGGATGTAAAAGTCATTTGCAAGGTTGAGAGAGGGGGTGAAAGTCTTCGAGGAGAAAATCATGGAAAAAATATTGGTGGGCACGTGAAAACAGCAATTACTATGTTTACTGTGTGTTACTCAACAACCCCTTGTAAAAGGTAGCAATAAGATCTTTCTTGTTTTAGTTGGAGTAGCACCATCCAATTTATCATGTAAACCTATGCTTTGAAATATAATCTAAAGTGTGGTAATATAATCTAAAGTGTGGTTTGTTGGGTTATGGTTTTAAACTTTTACCAGTACATTTACGGTAACCATTTTGCTTTTACTCTTTCTTTGTTTTAGTTGGAGTAGCACTCTCCAATTTATCATGCAAACTTATGTTTTGTAATATAATCTAAAATATGATAATATAACCTAATGTATGATTTGTTGTGCTATGGTTATAAACTTTTACAAGTAGATTTACAGTAACCATTTTGCTATGGTTTTAAACTTTTACAAGTAGATTTACAGTATGAATAATTTGTCAAATTTATCTCAATATGAGCACTCGGATCCGGCTATGTTGGCACTGAATGTGTCGGATGACTTCATTCATTCATCCAGCAATGCCCATGAGAGGAAGAGGGGTCAGTGTTATTTTCTTCTAGCATACTTTTTCGTTATTGTTAGCCGCACTAACGGTTTTTCATTTTTTATAAATGTTTCCGATTATTTGTGTGGCAGGATAAAAAGGAGAACACCGGATGTTTCTTGTCGATTGGCGGAGCTTTTCCAGAAGCTTTGTAAAGAATGGAATACCCACGCAGGTTGCTAGCCATGCTCAGAAGTATTTCTTACGGCATGGTAATATGAATGGAGATGTTCTCCATAGAGTTTGATATATGGTATTAATAATATTTATATATATTTTTTTAAATTAAGAAAATTTATCATAATTTAATTATTAAATTAATAGTGAAGACAATTATTTTTGGTTGCTATTTGTGAATGCAAGTTGACTTATCACTATTATTCAAAGAAAACCATGTCACTTGAAGGGACATGTTTTCACCCCTATCATAAGTTTTTGGATGGTTACCTTGTTAACCCGCTGACTCATCGCCATTATTGAAGAAAAACCACACCACTTGGAAGGGCATGCTTTCACTCTACCATAAGTTTTGGATGGTTAAACCTGTTAACTTCCGAAAAAGACAAACTCTTAACCAAACAAAAACAATTTTAAGGTGTACCCCATTCCCAATTAACATTGATACTATTAATTTTTCTTGAGATTAATTTAACTAAAAAATTAATATTCTTGGTGAAATTAATAATCTTAATTGAACCCTTAAGACCATGTTTTTAATATCAAAATTTATATTCTATTAATAGTGTTATTAATAGCGTCCCCCTTCATTTACAAGCCAATTCAGTCTCGGCAAAATTTTAAGCTTTGCAGACGACGACATCCCACAATAGTCGATGAAACCTCAGCAATGTAATCAACGTAGCCTAAGATGTAGTTGGAGGGGATTGGCCTGCGATGCTAGTCATGATTATGAAGGGAAAATACAGGTATTTTAATTTTAGTTCTTTTCTATATATGCGAACACATAGGATCTATGCGAACACATGGGATCTATGGGCTTAAGTCTGAAAAATTTGGTTTCTGGTATAAACTGTAATTTTTCCGCTGCATATGGAGATGAGTGACCCTGCAGTTGCGAACTATGGTTTAGTGATGGTCAAGAGATGTTGGATATCTATTTAGTTAGTCTATTGTACTTGCAAATATTTGTTTTCTTTGCAAATTCACAAGGTTTGAACTTTTGCCTTAAGAAGATGCAAATGTTAAATGTTTAAATTTTGGAATAGCATTATATATTAGAGGGTTTAAACTTTTGCCAGAAGAAGATGTAGATCATTTATATTTTGGAAGACAATTCTTTGATTGAACGCATGATCAGAGCATAAGTTTTTACAATTCACAGGGTGATGTAAGCGGTGTATCCATTGGGCTCTAGAAATTTATCCGTATCCGACCTGAGAATTCCTTGGATCAATGGAATTCCCCCCCCTAATAGATGAATAAAAGGAGCTCTTGTACATTCTTCAAAATAGTGCTAGACATGGCTCCTAGTAAGTTCGGGGCATATATTTGATACAGAACATAGTTTGTGATAGAAAAGTTTGTCTAGAATCCCTCCAGACTTCCAAACCCAAACAATAATATAGCTCTCCAAGTTCTTTCATCTCAAAAACTTGTGACATCTGCTCTTTGATTTCTTTAATGATATTACCAGCATTCCCTATAATGATTAGATCATCTACATATAAAGAAATCAAAACAATCCTTCCCTCTTGATCAAACACGGTATAAAGATTAGGGTCATTTTTGCTCCTTTTATAACCATGCTACAGGAAAAATGAATTAATTTTGTCATACCATGACCTGGGTGCCTATTTTAGCTCATACAACGCTTTCTTCAACCTGCAAACTAAATGTTCTTCCCCCTGTTTGACAAACCCCTCAAGTTGCGCTAAGTAGACTTCTTCTTTTAAGTCCCCATTTAAAAATGCAGATTTAACATCTAGTTGGTGAATCATCCAATGGTGTTTGGTAGCTAAAGCAATTATCATTCTGATTGTGTTTAATTTAGCTACAGGGGCAAATGTTTCATCATAATCTATGCCTTCTTATTGCGAATACCCCTTTGCAACTAGTCTAGCTTTATACTTATCTATGCTCCCATCTGCTTTAAATTTAGGCTTATACAACCATTTGCATCTTATGGGTTGTTTTCCTTTAGGTAGTTTAACTAAATCCCAAATTTTGTTTTTGAAAATTGATTCATATTCCTCTTCCATAGCAGCCCTCCATTCACTATATTGACTAGCGTTTTTATAACTAGAGCATTCAACAACATTCATCATACTATTTATAAAAGCATTTTCCCTATATCTTGGTGGCAACTGAGCTTTCCTACCTGATATCTTGAGTGGTTGGGTAGCTTCAAACTTTGTCTAATCATCATTTTCTAGATTTGGCTTGACAACTACATCATCTTCTTTCCCTTCCTGCTATTGTTGCTGCATCTGTTGCTACTCATTCTTGTCACCTGATTCATCACTACCTTCTTCCACTAATAAGGGCATGTACCATTCTTCATTAGCATTCTCATGGCTTCCATCATTAACCTTCTTAAGAAACACTACATCTCTTCTCGCAAAAACTTTATGAGTAGAGGGATTAAACAGTTTGTAAGCCTTAAATTATGTACAATACCCAACAAAAATACATTTGATGGCTTTTGATTCAAGTTTCTTTCTATCTTCCTTTGGGATATGGGCAAAGGATTTGTTGCCAAAAACTCTCAAATGCTTAACTGCAGGCTTATAACCAAATAAATCTTCAAAAGGGTTTTGAAATCTAAACTTCGTGTTCGACTCCTATTCTTTAGATATACTGCAGTATTAATCACTTCATCCCAAAAGTTGTTAGAAAAATTGTTACCTTTTAACATACTGCGAGCACACTCCACAAGGGTTTTGTTTTTCCTCTCTACAACCCCATTTTGTTGAGGAGTGTGGGGTGTTGTAAACTGCTGATGTATCCCATTATCTTTGCAGTGTTTGAGTACACAAGCTTTCTTGTACTCTCCCCCTTGATCCGAGCGGAGAATCCTGATGCTTTTACCTATCTACTTTTCAACCATACTTTTGAACTCCTTGAAGTATTCAAAAGTGTTGCTCTTCTTCCTGAGGCAATACACCCAAGTAAATCTAGTACAGTCACCAATAAGCAATAAAAAATAGTATGCACCGCCTAAAGATCTTGTCTGCATAGGCCCATCTATGTGTACCAACTCAAGTATATCTCTCTTCTTTATATCAGGATTCAAAGGAAATTCATCTATGTGAAACTCTCCCAGTGCACACGCATCACAATCGATATGAAAAAGTTTTAAAATAGGGATTCCTTCGACCATACCTCTTTTATGTAAAAGCAACAAATCATTGAAGTTAATATGATCGAATTTCTAGTGCCATAAGTCCACTGTAGTCATGACAGATGATGCCAATGCTTGATGTGGTGCGCTTTTGACATTTAGCTTGTACAATCCTCCCACACGAATACCTGATGCAATAGGCTTCATACAATCCAACAAGTCTTCAATGACACAATATGATTTATAAAACTCTACCTTGAGATTATGATTAGTTATAGTAGAAACAGAGATCAGATTCCTTTTTATCCCTATTACATACATCATATTATGGATATGTCTAATATTTCCATCAGGAAAAACAAGAGGAATACTACCATAACCTTTGATTTGGTACCTTCTATCGTCACCAAGATAGATGTTTTCTCCACTGCTAGTTTCTTTGAAGTGTTCAAACCACTGTCTGTTCCTTGTCATGTGGATGGATGCACTTGAGTCGACAAACCAGGTATCTGCTTCATCCTCCTTAGCCGAAAGTGCAGAGTCAGATATGAACAGTGTGATGTTCTAATTGTGTTCCTCATCAACAAAATGACCTGCATGCTGCTTATGTCACTTCCGACCTTCATCAAACTTCTTTTTCATGCAATATCTAGCTATATGGTCGATTCTACCACAATAAAAACATTTGGTCACAAAGTCATTTCTAATTAAAGACGTACCTTGAGGTGAGGGCATCTTTCTTTGTGGGGCTGCGCTGCTCTTCTGGTGTTGCATTTGGCTTTCCTCTGAAGGGTTTCTTCTTCGCCATTAAGGCCAGATCTGAACTCTTGGGTTTATGAGTCAGTCGCCTTTCCTCCTCCTGCATGAGGATCCCTATCAATTCTTCAAACACGGGGGCTTTTTCTCTTGCATTCAAGCCAGTGATGAACATCTAATACTCATCAGTCATACCATTCATGGTAATCGTGATCAAATATGTATTTGACATAACTTCAACAATATCACCCAACTTGTTCTTGAGCTCCTTGATCCACGAAATGAATGCTATAGTTGTATCATTCTCCTCCATCTTGATGGAGAGAATATTTCTCTTCAAGAACAACAATCGATTGGTTTTCATGACCTCATAGAGATCCTTGAACGTCTTCCAGATCTCTGGTGCAGTTTTGCAATCACGGATATGGGGAATTATGCAATCTTTGGCTGACAATTTCAGGATCATTCTCGCCTTAGTCTCCCACTTGTCCCAGTCTTGGATCGTTGCTATTTTTACTCCTGCAATGAGGTTCGGCTTCACCTCATCATTTTTCACAATCGTCCATGCATTGTGTTCCTCAAGTAGGGTCTGCAGCTTGAATTTCCAACCAAAGTAATTAGATCCATCCAACTTGTTGTTTTCATTGAGGTAACCTTCTGCTAATTGATTATTCATCTTGAATGAATAAAAAACTTCAACCCCAATAATTAAAAAAAAACAACCCCGGATCTCCTAAAAAAAACAACTATCTCAAATGCCTGATCCAGAAAAAAACAAACCCAGATCCCTTTTTTTTCCAATCACCCCCCTTTTTGAAATGAAGAACCCCTCCTTTTCTTTAATTAAAGAATTAAAAAAAAAACTTAAATTCTTTAATAAAAAACTTAAATAAGGAGCCCCATACCAACCTTCAAATTCCTTCCCTTTTAAAAAAAAATAATCACCCCTTTTTAAATAACGAGCCCCCTCTTTTTATAATTAAAGAATTAAAAACTTTAATTAAAAAACTTAAAAAAAAAAATTTGAAATTCTCTTGGGCACCATTCGTCCAATTTTTTGAAATGTATTTCGACCTCACTTTAATCAAAGTGGTTTCAACACAGCAATTTTTCTCTGCAGTGGCTCTCCTCTGTGGCAGACAGCGGCTATGCTTTCTCCACGCGGCCTCCGATCTCTTCACGGATCTCAGCAGCTTACCACGCATTCAACGGCCTCAACCACGTGGTGATCTCTTTCAAAGAAACTGGATCAATCATTGTCGAGTCGTCACGCCATTGATCATACACTTCACCTCTGTATTTTAGGACTTTCGGCTCTCTTTTGGTATCCAGATGGAGCTCAAATGAAAATTTTGGTGTCACGATGCCTGAGAAGACTGAGACTGAAGGGAACGTGTTCGATATGATCAGCTTGACTTCCCTACTGTGTAAAGCTTTTGAGGAACTTCCAAACCAGAGAGCGATCAAAGGAGGCAACAACTCCTTCGACCCACAGGCTGGTTGCAGCACAATAAAATTGGGGCAACTCGAAAAAATCGTGGCCTCTTCAACCACGCAGTCTAATCTCTCTGCACGCCCCACTTGACAGCTCGGCCTTAAGCTCTCTTCCTCCGGCTGTCTGCAGCGAGTCTCCTCCCTGGCCTATCGGCAGTCTTGCGGCTTTCGCCTCCACAAGGACTTGGATCCTAACATATCAACGACTTCCTCTCGCGATCAAGCAAATCCCGGCATCCTCCATGCTTTCGTGGATACCACGGCCACCGATTCCATAATAAATCAGGCTGCAGCTGGATCCGACTATCGCATCCTCACTTGCGCCATTCTGGCTAACAAAAATCGCATAAGTCTAGAGGTGAAATTGGTGTGACTATTACTTTTAAATCCACGTTGATCACCCTCCAAACGCGTCGGTTAAACTTCTGCCTCCACTGAGGGTTATAGGCTTCCTTAACCCTGTAGCTTTGATACCATGTCAACAATATGACAAATCAACTTTATTAATCAACTGAGCAGCTTATAGGTGTGGAACACCACCTGTAAAACTGCGTCTGCAGAACATGCTCTGCCTCCATTCATTACATGAAGAATATACATAACAAATACACATTTAGGAAAGTTGAACAGAATCCTAGAAAACATGAACAAAATCATAATCTAGAGTTCAGTTTGAACTATTTCTACATTAATCTCAACACTTGAGATCATCTATTCAACAAGGGATTTGTCTAGAAAAGAAGCTGGGAGCGTTTACTGTGAGGTTTCACATAAAAGAACCGTATACAAGAACTAGATGGAGAAGCATCACATAGGCTATTTTTAGCCTCAGTGATGTTAAAATTTATTCTTCTTCTGTTTATAATTTTATTTTATCAAATTTCTATTTTATTAAACAACTTTGCAATAATTATTAGATATTTATAACGTTAGTATTTTAAATTTTTTTAAATATATTGCCATAAATTTGTATAATATATGATTGTGAAGAACCAATGTGTTTTAATTTTTTAATTAAATATATACAAAAATTTGTATAATATATTGGATTTTATAAAGTTATATTCTAATTTTTTAATTAAATATATTAATAAAAATTTGTATTACATACGATGAATCTGAATAGCATATAATTGTGTAGGAGCTATGTGAACCCCAAGCATATGTCAAAATAACATAAATTTAAGGCCCATTGTTCATCATATAAGAGGGTCTCAATATTTCTACTGACCAAATAGATCAAAAGCACTCTGGTTTTAAATTACTTTATTGGTACGAGGATAACTACTTATGTATATATATAATAATTTTATAACTATATGTGCATATTTTTATTTGTTTTTACAGCTATATTTATTTATTTCTAACGACTGGGTTGATTTCATATTTTTATTTGTTTTATAGCTATACGTACATATTTATTTATTTATAACTTAAGGGGTTGATTTGAGCGGAGAGTTACCTTCCCTTGTTGCATTGATCTTTCATCAAATGTTTTTATGGGTAAAATTGCTCGACATTTAGTGAAATTATGAGATTTATCGTTATTTGTATTGTGTTTGAAATTTATTATAAAATTATATTGGTTAGAAATCGAATATAAATAAATTAAAGTTGGAGATAAGATTAATATTTATTAAATATTAATTTGGAGACAAGATTAATATTTACTTGATATTTAGTTAGAGACCAGATTAAAAATAATTGGTAACAATTGAGAATTGAGCATAGCAATTGAGAGTTGAGCATAATTACTGAAGATTTTAGAGGCAAAATTTCCCAAATTTACTATTTTTTACTTTTTTTGAAAAAAATATTCACTAGTTTGGTCAAAAATTCGCCTTGTTTTAACATATATATGATTAAATGGATGAAATTCACCAAATATTTACCAATTTTAATAGTAAATTACATGTTTTTTTATTGAATATTCGCCTACACTCTATACATCTGACTTTTCAAATTAGAATAATCACCTTCAATGTTATACAGAGACATAATATTTAAATCCTTAAAAAATAGCTTAAACATAATTCTTGATTCTTAAGTGCATTACACTTTGGGATTGATAGCCTTAACATTGGATAAATAGTTGTTGGATAATAGGTCATTTTACTCTTCAATCAATTTATTTAATCCATTTTTAGGAAAGTTAACTCATTCTTAGGATTGATTCCCTGTCAACTATATTTGTATTGACTCAAACTCATATAGAGCTTGAGTGGGCCTAATGGTTAAGAGCATGTGTTTCATCCCAAGGGGCCACTAGTTCAAAAGGGGGTAGAGTATGTATGCCTTCGTAGACTTAGGAGTCAAATCACTGCGTTGAGGTGAGTCCCTTGTCCCACAAACAAGGGGGTCTCATACACCAATGTGCAAAGGTGGGTCCTCTAGGCTCCTTAGTATTAGATATAAACATATAATTTTGAAAACATTAAAAAAACTTAAATTTATTATATCAATGGTTATTTACTTGATTATATAAGCATATAATTTTAAAAACATTAAAAAGATTGCTTGATTATAATAACTAGAATACAACTTCTTCAATTTAAAAATCTTATTAAAAAAATTAAACATAAAAAACTATTGGTTGGTTGAAAAAAAATTAAAACTTAAATTTGACGTTTACCATTTAAATTGACCGTCATAATTCATTGTATGTATATTTGAACTGAATACCAGGTTGTGAATAATTCATAGAAAGTATATTTTAACTAAATACCAGGTGGTGAATACTCACATGGTTTACAAGAGGAACGTGAGCCCCAGTGGATCTGTGAAATCCAAAACTCGATAGTTGAAGCACCAACAAATAACACTTCATCGGATGCTGAAGGAGGAGAATCTTTACATTTCACATTTCATCGGATGTTGACAAAGGATGCCATCAAGCTTATGTCAATTGTTAATTCCCTGAATATTTGTCTATGTTACACCGAAACTGCTCCCGAGAAGTGTGAAACCTGTTTCAATGGTTCTCGCACTCCCGGGAGCTTTGGCATTGTATGGGAATGTTACTTTTTTAGCGGGAGCTACAATGAGAGATTGGGAAAGTTTTGGGAGCTTTGAAGACTACTTCTTTTGGAGTTTCAACATTCCCTGGGGTTGGGGAATACAAAGCCTATAGAGAAATATGCTTAACTGCCCATAAAACATGAGCCTATGTTGAAGCCTTTGTGGGAAGAAAGGCAAAAGACATCCTTAACACTGATATCCTTAATTGAGAAATTGGAGCAATCTCTTGATGAGTTAAGAAAGCGTGTGACACCTCGACATAAAGGTGATATTTGGGATGCCATCCTCATGAGTATTCCTTTTGTTGTTTATGTATACATATCACAGAAGATTGTGTGTGCATATTGTATGTGGCAGTGAATGCTTAAACATTAGAGTTACTTTGCTTTTTCTCTTAAGAATAACTAGAGAAACATATGTAAAATTGTTCTTTTGTATTTTTAAGCCAGATTGTCAAACATTGGTCATGTGTCATAGAACTAATAAGGAACCTGACATTTTATATATATCAAAGGGAGAAACTCAAGGAGAGAGACACCTAGAGAATATCATTATATATAAGAGAGATTATATATTTATTAATCTATTAAATTGATTTTAATTTTGAATTTTTTGATTCAATATTAATTTTGATATTATATAAATTATATAATTAAAAAATATTTTTATATTTTTTATTATATAATATCACTGCTCCCAATGAGTAGTATCCTGTAAATTTTGGGAAACTTCTAGACGTTCCAAACACCCGTACCCAAGTTTTCAACATTCCCACATCCCAGAAACTCATGCAACATAGATATTTGACCGCACCTATGTCCATTTGATTGCTGAAAATTTGGGGAATCGAATATTAGGCAATCAGATGGACATGGCGTGGTCAAATATCTAGGCAATCAGATATTAGACAATCAATCAGACATGGTGTGGTCAAATAATTCACTGCCCCATGTCATGCCATGTCAAATAATTGACTACTCAGTTTGATTGCCTAATATTTGATTCCCCAAATATTCATTCGACAATCAAATAGAAATAAACACGGTCAAATAATTGACTACTCAATATCGTCTCATTACTAAATATTCAGAAATCAACCATAGACATACTGATTGCCAAATATTCAAAAAATCAACAATCAAACTAAACTATCGGACTCACATCGGCCTGCCAATCGCATTCCATCGCTTCGACGGGGAGTCGGCTCAAGGGGTCGGATATAAAACCGACAATTAGTCACAAAACAAGTTTGGGGTGCTGATTATTTCAAAATATCACCAACAAACTTAGTTTTGAATAAGATAAGCAAGATTTCTTAACCCTCCTATTCGTACCTAGGAATTTTTCAATGTGAAATGCAATTAGGTCGTTATAAAATACTCAACCGGGGGAACCTCAGCGACGAGAATTGATTCGTGAGGATGAGCGTCGAGTCCTTCGAATCGTTGAACTTCAAACCTTGGATGAGAAGCGAATCTGATTTCTTTATATTAGGGCATAGCGCCTGCGGGTCGACTTTGGATGAGATAAGAAACCTAAATGACACATTTCAGGCGAGGGCGTCAAATTCGACGCATCCAAGCGAGGGCGTCAAATTGCATATAAAAATACAAAAAAAACATTGGCCACTCAAGAATTCACATAACTTAAAGTGACGAGCATTCAAATCGAAACATCGTCATCAAATGGAAATCGAAACATTGTCATAAAATTTCCATTTGACCAGTAAAATAAATTTGAAATTCTAAACCGGCAAAATAATATATATGAATGGCACACCAAGATAGCACTACCTGCGAAACTTGCTATTCTTGGCCAGAGTTAGCTATAGATTGATGAGGAGGCCTAATCACCTTACGCATATTCTTAGGGCACATCTCCTCAAGGACTATCTTATTATTAGTTTACATGGTCAATGTAGTCCCATCACATATATCTGAATGGCATGCCTCTTTCTTGAGTATGTTGTATTATTTGTAGGTCAAAGTGGACTTTTTGGAGAGAATCCTCATTATTGAAAGTAGACTTTCGCATATTTTCAACATTTTTTTCAGAGCACACCTTTCCACCTTCTAAGTTTGATCCTTTAGACTTTGTTTTCCGTAATTTGAATAGGCACTAATCTTGGTCGACCCATTCATCTCTCCTAAAAGTTAATCAAACACTTTTTATGGATACCCCTCTTGCATGGGAGGAGATAGAGGCTAAAAGAGATATTTTAGTGATAGTGTCTAACCCCTCTTAGTTCCTTCAAGATCATATTTGTGCTTTAGGAATTTATCACAATAAGTGAGGATTTTAGAGGTAACATTTTGGCACCATCACCAAGGATAAAATCCTTTTCTACAATATTGTAGTCTTGCTACCTTTTATTTGGCGTGAGTGTTATATTTGAAGATCTCTTGCTCACCTAGTGACTCCATGAAGGAATCATGCCTTTGCTCATCAAATATCATTAAAGATATTGTTGTTTATAGAGGTGAGGGTATCCAACACACTTTAAGGTATTTGAAGGTTCTCATTGGAAACTTCACAAATTGGAATGAGGTATGAAGGTTGTGTAATTTCAGATTTATATCATCTCTCTATATTTCAAATTTGAAATAAGAAGCATGGCACAAAAGGTTGGTTTATGTCATTAAAATCCATGTGAGGGGTTTTAGGAAGAATTGCTTAACCCTTTCCATTTTTTGTGCATAGAAATCCACATAAACCCCATATTCAAATTCTTAAGAGGCATGTTCCAAGGTTTTAGGGAATTTCGCATTAAGTCTCATTGCATGTTGCAGCCTTCATTGAGTTTAAATTCCCACATTGTCCGTGAATATGTCAAGATGAAAATGTTTGCATATTCATTGAATCAAGAAAAGACATGGGAATGGTATTGTGATTTTAGGGTGAAGAAGATTTTTTCGTTTCCTTACTCCATTAAACAATTCTAGAAATTTTGGATTCTTGGTTATGATTAAGAGAAGCATGTTACATGTTTATATGATGCACATATTTTGGTTGAGATTTATGATAGAATGGGGGAAAATATCATTGATTTCATATTTGTAAATGAGAAGAACCCTTCAAGTTCCATATTTGTTAAAATAAATTAGAAATATGATGTTTATGTATACTTGGGTGAATATATTGAAAGAAGATGTGATGTGTCACTTCTAGCAAAGCTTGAAAGTAATTCTCATGAGGGCGACAAGCCCTCCTCCTCGTTCCATGAGTCAATTTTGTGCGATGTTTCATATATAGAAGAAGACAAGGATGATGAGACTATTGAAGATTGTATTGTAGTTTCCTACGAGTACAGTGAGGGCAATCAAATATTCACTTTGTCCTATCTTAAAGACAAGGTTTTGGAAAGCCACTTTCCTCAAGTTTTTGAATTCAATGATCATGATTTTGATTATTTGGAGAGGGAAATTTTTTTATGGAAACCCTTTGAAGAAGATGAATTTTCACATGTGTTTACTCCCCCATGTGAAGCAAAATAGGATAGCCAAGAGCATCAAAATATCGAGGTTTCTAAGACTAAAAGTCAACTTTTTTGTAACTTGGTTTGCCAAGCATCTTGGAGACAAATGGAAAAATCCTTATGAATAATAAATAGCTTTGTCTATTCATGAATAATGAGGATTTATTTTAGCCCAAGGTATTGTTATGATATTCAAAGTTCAAAAAATTTCCAACCATATTTCTCATAGACAGATCAAATATTTTGCAACATATGAGGCATGATGATGTATGTCTAAGTTCAAAAAAATTCAGCCACATAGGACTTTATCTCTTATTCATTTTATGCATGAATATGGAGCATGTGTGTTTAGGTCTATATTTTCTATGAGACAATGGTATTTTTCATTTGTAATTTATTGGATAAAGTTTGGCCACCAAAAAAAGGGTATCAAGCCTTTATGAGCCTTGTTTTCTAAACCTAAAGCTTTATAGGGCTACAAACAATGTTTTTGGCATATTTTTATTGTCGTTGCCTTAAACCTTATTTCTTGAGGGTGTTATCGATCATGTTTCATGTTTGGAATGTGTTATATTCTTTCCATGATTAGCCCCACATGTGATTAATGTGTTGGATGAAATAGGGGATCATAGTGTGGTTTCTGTTGGAGAATATAGTAGGGCGGTTATTTAAAATTTTTCTCCTTATCCTTGATAAAACATTTTGAACTTATGTTATCTTCTTATGTTATTTGTTAGATATTTTTCATCAAAAAATTATCAAGAGAAAAAACAATAGACACAAGAATTAGGCTCCAAGCTAGGGCAAAACCCCTCCAAGAGGAAAACCAAAAATAACTTCTTTTGTTCTTATAGAATATGATCAATTCAGAAAACTAAGACCCTAAACCCTAGACGAAGTCCTCTTCCAAGCACCAAGTCATCCCTCCAAGAATATTCTCCAAATAGGTCAAAGATCAACCAAGTCAAAAAAGGTCAAATTCCCTTCAACCTACTTCAAGTCTCAACTTTGGCCCCTAGCTCGGATCTGCAATCTCGTCCCGCAACTTCCAGCCCTGCAATAGCGAAACCCTAACATATGTGTGGGTAGAAGAGACCAAATATAGATCTCCTTCCTTCGCATTAGCTTACTCCTTTTCCTCTAGACTTTTGGATTCAAATCTTGATCTTCTTGTAAAGTTTCGTACTTGTAGTTAGGTCTGCAATTTCAACCTTGTAGCAACAATTGAAACCTTAGATACTTTGCATTTGTGAGAGAAACATAGTCACAAAGATCATATTTCAGTTTCTCCTTAAGATTCTTTCTTCTTCTAGTTCTTCGCTTACTTTTATTCACCTTTCTTACTTATGATCGAACCGAAAAAGTGTGTTCCTAATGAGATTAAGTTCTTCTTGTAGATAACCTTCTCATGAGGTTGAATAGCCTCAAACTGAGCCGATTTTTTCTGGTATGAATGACTTGTGCTTAGAGGCTCACAACGACTTTCTAGACTAAAAATAATATATTTTACATGTTACAAGTTGCCTAAAATGGACTTACATAAATGATAGACTCTTTTGATTCAAGAAAAATATTCTTTTGACATGAAAAACCCTAGAAGAATGAAGAGCATGCTTGACCTAGCTGACCAACAAAAAGAAGCATGAAACCCATGCTTTAAAAAATATTTTTCTTTCTTATTTTTCTTATAACATAAGATATACATAATGACATGAGTAAAATGAAAATTATGAAGATTGAAACTAGTTACATTTTCTAACACTCACTCTTAACTACGGAGGTATTCATAATTGTACAACCAGTACAAGGATATACTCAAACTAAATATTCCTCATAAGAAGAGTCAAATTTATAAGCCATCATTAAGCATCAACATGATAACCAACATTTTCAACATAGTAAAGCCGTAACTTGACAAGCTCTCTTTATATCAGAGAATAATGTTGGGATGTTTTACATGAGACACCACACTTCCTCTGAAAGGTACATACCCCATTCATATGTTCACTAGGTGTGTCCTTTTAGGACTATTCTTATCTTGGATTCCCAATCCTTAAATAATATCAGTCCTCTTTGACCACTCATATCTTGGATACTTGTCCAATCCTCAAAGAGTGTCAGTTAACAAGAATACTTCCTATCTTGGATTCTTTATCCTCAAGGGGTATTAATCTCATACTCTTATCCAAATATCCATTCTCTCTACCATGTCCTTCACTTAGACATATTGTTGTTAGTCTTATCCTAGTGCATAACACCTAATAGAAAGAGAATACAATGCCCATCATCACTCCCTCTCAATCAGGGAGGATATCCTCATTCCCTCTTAATTAGAGAATATATCCTTACTCCTTTTTAATTAAGGAAATTATTTTACTCCCTCTCCAAAATAGAGGATATTCCTAACTTCCTTTTAATTTGGAAGTAATTACCACAATCTCTTTGGATTGTCTTCATAAATGTGTCTAGTACTAGTTCTTCAAGTAGTAGTTGCATAGCTCCTCCTTTCTTTGTATCTCATCATATTGAGCCTATACTTTCCTAGATATTATGGAGCCATCCTCATCCTTTAATATTGTGATAGGGTTCATGCCATCAACCTTACACATCACTTTATTATAGTCATCATCAATGAAGGCATTATATTAAGCCTATCATAGCTCCCTCTAAGCATGAAATTGATCTTCATTGTTATCGAAACATGAACATTAGGTATCTTCTTATACCTCTACCTTTCAATCCCAAGATGATGATGTAAACATCTTGGCTACATAATGCTTTAAGGATTACCAAAACCATTCACTCAATCCATATGTTCTTTGAATTGAGTTCCACACTAATAGCTGAACTTTCCTCAACTGTCATTGTGCATTTTTGCAATATCTTTCTAGGTAGAAATTTAAGCAATATGTCAACCAGATAACCAATACCAAAGTATAAAAACTACCTTATGATGGTGCTTACATCAAAATGCTTACTTATAACTTTTGATATCAACATATTTATTTATGGTCCATCTTCATATTGTGCAAGAATCCTTCCCCATGCATTCACTTTTCAATCATGGTGCCCATGGATCAAACTTGATTTGCAAGCAACAATATCTTCCTTGGAGTTGTTATTAACAACTCACTTTCCTTCTTTTGAAGACCATACTTAATGTTGATTTAAGTCATTCTCTTTTGTGGGAGAGTCTTAATCTTTAGCCATTTCGCAGCATACCAAACTTCTTTTTCCAAGCATCGAATAATCATATGGAATACTTACTAAGAATATTCTTATAACTAAATCTTTTTGCAACATTCTTATAGATATGAACCCTGCCTTAAAGAAAATTTTATTTAAAAACATGCATACCTTTGCTTCCATATAACCATCTATCCATCCTTCCTTGAATGAGATTGCTTCTTACACCTATCAAATATAAGTTTATTTTCCCAAGAGGAGAAATATTTTAATTATGTCTTTCATATTGCAACTCAACCATATGCATTCCCTCATCATTCAAGACTATATATTCCTTACTAGATGGAATATATATCAATGATAATGCTTCTTCCAAGAAACTTCTTAAATGATGGTTCTTATTGGATCTTGATGATCCTTCTTTGCAAAATGACTACCTCTAACATGATGTTAGAAAATTCTTGGATGAAAAAATAATATGCAATATGGTCCCAAACTTCTCATTCTTGAAAGCTAGATGATTCCTACCAAATGTATACTCTAATTCTATTATCATATTCTTCTTTCTATGATGCCATTCTTTTTAAAAACCCAATACTCTTCTATATAATACATCAATGCATGTTATTCTACTTTCTACTTAATAAAAGAAAGAAAAATTGCATAAAGAACTTTATAAATGTGGGGCTTCCTTTAATAGTAAATATCCTTGGTATCTTCTCCTTACGGATTCTTCTCAGGTTCTCCCTTTTCCTCAACTATGTGAGCTTTACTCCTTTCCTTCTTTTTTTTGTTCTTATTGTTTGTACAATCCCTCTTTAAATTTCCATACTCATTGCATCCAAAGCATTGAACTTGGACATATATGGTTTTCCTTTGGACTTTCCAAACTTCCCTTTCTTCTCCTTCTTGGATTTAACAATATAATTTTGAGACTTCTCATTTGATTTGGTGTCATCCTTTGCCTTTATCTTAGTTTCTTCCAAGATACATTAATCCCATAACTCTTCAAAAGGAGTAGTATCATTTCTTGAGTAAGCACTAGTTGCAAAACTACTCTAATTTGGTGGCAAAGCATTCAATACACAAGTAGTCATTTTTAATCAGAAACAACTTCTCCAAGCCCTTGCAATTGGTCTCTTATTTGTGACATCTTCATAAGATAAGTGGCCATGTCTTCATCCTTTAACTTTCTTATTCTATATAGTTGATTACTCAAGGATATCTTCTGGCCTGATGTACTTATAGAGTACAATTTCACCAACTTATCATTCATGGATTTGGATGTCTTAAAATTAGCAACAAAGAGAGAAAGATGATACTTTATGGATTCAATAGAATCCCTTGTGTCCTCACTTCTCCCTTCTTTTAATTTGTTAACTCTCGAGTCTTCTCTTTTTCTGGTTGAGTAACTTCACCAAGATCATATTCCTTGACCTCATTTTTTGTTAGTATCAAATCAATCCTCTTCTTCCATGCTAGGAATTTTACTAACCCAACAAGCTTGTTTCTTTCCTTGTAAAATGTAGCCATATGTCTTGTAGATTGAGACAATGGAGCACAAAATGGAACTTACTTGTAAAACGAATTTCCTTCTTGATGATGTCTCCAACTATCTTGATTCTTTCAAGACCTTCAAAGATACTTCAATGAGGCCATAGAATGATGACTTTTAGGATGCATTTCAATAATGGTGTGTTCAGCAGCTTCGAAGAGTGGATAGTGATCCCAAGATTCTTTGATGCTTCCTTTCCTTCAAAGATGTCTTCCAATGAGCCTTCAAATTGATGACTTTCCAAGAGAGAGTAGCAACCTTTCTTTCAAAAATTATGAAGTGCATTAGAGAGTATTCAACAAGAGCTTGATCCTTCTTAAGATGGTGAGCCCTTCAATTTAGAAACCTTCCTTCTAGGTCAATAGGTCTTCTTCTTCTTTCCTTCTGTCCTTTTACAATGATTCCCATTGACAAGAAATCCCTTCTTATGTCAATTATATGGTCTCCAAGTTGCCTTCTTCTTCACATTAGCTCTGATACCATGTTGGAGAATGTAGTAGAGTAGTTATTTAAACTTTTTCTCCTTATTCTTGATAAAAGCTTGTGAACTTATGCTATCTTCTTATGTTCTTTGTTATATTATTTTCATCAAACAATTATCAAGAGAAAAAACAATACACACAATCGACACAAGAATTAGGTTCCAATCCGAGGTAAAAATCCTCCAAGGGGAAAACCCAAAAGAACTTCTTCTCTTCTTATAGAATCTAATCAAATGAGAAAACCAATACCCAAAACCCTAGATAAATTCCTCCTCCAAGCGCCAAGTTGGCCCTCCAAAAATCTTCTCCAAATAGGTTAAATATCGATCAAGTCAACAAGGGTCAAATTCCCTTCAACCTGCTTCGAGTCTCAACTTCGGTCCCTAGCTCAAATTTTCAATCTCTTGGTGCAACTTTTGGCCTTGCAATAGTTGTAGAAACCGTACCACGCATGTGGGTAGAAGAGATCAAATATAGGTATCCTTCCTTCGCCTTAGATTAATCCTTTTCCTCCAGATTTTTGGCTTCAAATTGTGTATTCTTGCAAAGTTTTAGACCTAGAGTTAGGTCTGAAATTTTGGCCTTGCAACAACTTAGAACCTAGATACTTTGCACGTGTGAGAGAAAGATAGTCACAAAGACCATATTTCGATTTTTCCTTGAGATGCTTTCTTCTTGTAGGTATTAGATTCCTTTTCTTTTTCTTTTTTACTTATGATCAAACTACAGAAGTGTGTTCCAAATGAGGTCGATTTCTTCTTATATATAGCCTTCTCATGAGGATGAATAGCCTCAAACTAGTCCAACTTCTTCTCATAGGGCCAACTTGTGCTTGGAGTCTAACAACGACTTTCTAGATCCAAAATAATACATTTTACATGTTACAGCTTTCCTAATAGGGTCTTATACAAATGATAAATATCGTTTGACTCAAGAAAAATATTATTTTGACTTGAAAATCCCTAGAAGCATGAAGAACATGCTTGACTTAGTTGACCAAAGAAATGGAGCATGAAACCCATGCTTTAAATAATATCTTTATTTCTTCTTTTTCTTGTAACATAAGAGATACATAATGGCATGAGTACAATGACAATTATGAATACCAAAACTAGTTACATTTTCCAACAATTTTATAAGGAGCAAGTCCCCTAAAAAAATGGGTGGTTTTTTTTAACCCATTTTGGCAGTTTTCAGCACATGATTTTCGCTTTTGGTATTTTTGTAGCACACAATGTTTCAATCAATTGTTTTCTAATTCCAATTAAGGAATTAAGGTTGTAATCTAATATGGATCAATGGATTAGGGTTTTTGGATGGCACAAGAGCCTATATTTTGTTTTGTAAACAATTAAATTGATTGATGATAAAAATTAGAGGTGAAACTCTTAATAGTTTGTCGATTTTCCTGGTTTGATTTTCAAGGGTAAGTCTATGTGTAATATGTGATTTCCATTGTTTTAGTTTTATGTTTATTAAGAATTCGTGTATGCAAATCATCACTATAAAAGGTTTAAAACTTACATCTTGAATGAGGGTTGTCATATCTTGAATTCAAAAAGGATGATCACATCAAATCCATCTAATAATGGATAAAGAAATCTTGTAAAAGTGCATACCAATCTTGGTACGATTTTCATGCTTTTATTTATTTTAATGAGCTCATGCCTTTTTCATCTACGCAATATGGGATATCACATTTTATGTTTGCTTGATTAAAAGCATCTCCTTGTTTTGGTTCATTATAAAACACAAAGGAGGATATTATGGTGGAGATAAAACACTACCATGGGTCCATTATGTGGAAGAATGTAACTAGCGTTGGTCTTCATAATTGTACTTGAGTCATAATAAAATGTATTTATCAAAATAAAGAAAAAGAAATCTTATTATTAAATAAATTGACTTATTAAAGCATGGCTTTCATTCTTGGGTAAATTGTTTTTAGGTCAAATCCTCCATTGAAGGATTCTAGGGTTTATGTAAAGTGTCCTTGTCAATGTCAGATTGTAAAGAACCCTTTTTGGGATTTATTTGTCAAAGAAGAAATTTATTTTATTGTAAAATAGTTCAATTATGCCTCCTCCACCAAGTTGGCCTTAACTGGGTAGCAGAATCACTATATAAAGGCAACAACTCGACCTCATTTATCACACACTCACAATAAGGTTTTCTCTACACGTTTTGGGATCACAAAAAGTGTGAATTTCAAGGAATAAGAAGAAGAAGAAGAATGGAGAAGAAGGAGGTATATCACAAGCATAAGAAGTCGAAATTCTCTCTATTTTTCCCACACATTTGAATCTGTGAAGCTACTTGAAGGGTTGTAATTTGTAGTTGTTGGGGAGGCCAAAATTCTAAAGTTGTTGGTGAAGTTGGGGACAAAATTTTTTGGTTTGATGTTGGGTTGTAGATGTTGGAAAAGAAGAGACTATTGAAGGTTACAGTATCTCATTGGAAGGTTGACTCAGTGTAGGAGGACGGTATATTGGTCTAGGGTCTTGGTCTATCTCATTTGAATTATTGAAGGGAGATTCCTTGACTTGGTTTTCCCCTATATAGGGGTTTTTCCCTGGTTGTACGCCTACATCTAGAGTCCTTGATCTTCGTGTTTTTATTTTGGTAATTGCTTGATGAACTAAGATAAAAGAAGAACATAAGAAAGATAATAATAATTCAAATAAATCACAAGTAATTATAAACAAGGGGAAATCTTTCTGCCTTTTTGATTTTCTAACATCGTTTCAAAGATGAGGTGAAGAAGGAAGAAAAAGGCAGGTTAAAATATCGATTGAGGAAAAAGGAGATCGAGAAAAGGTCATTAAAGGGGATCATATAAGGAGATAAGTCTACCAACTAGAGGAACTATGTCAAACTCAATGAAGGGAGAAAACAAATTAGGAGCCTCCAAATGCAGGGCTTGGAAAAAGAGGATAGACCTCATTCTTGAAAAGAACAAAGTTTTGGATCTCGTTCAAGGAAAAATCAAGAAGTCTATAGATGAATCAAGTGAAGCAAAAAAAAAAGTTTAGAGAAATCAAAATATTGGCTATGAACCTTATAGTAGATGGAGTTAAGGGTAACCTAATTCCATACATATCTAACATAAATTCCACTCAATAAGTGTATGAGGCTCTCTCCAAGTTATTCACAATCAAGAACATTGGTCAAATGGCATGCCTCAAGAATGAACTAAGAATTGTTGAGATGAAAAATGATGATATTGTTTCATCATATTTTATAAGCATGTCTAGAATCAAACGTGAAATCCAAGCAATAGATGAAATTGTCCCAAAAAAGGAGCTCGTAATTACTACCCTTCTAGGACTACCAAAATCTTGGAGTGCCTTTGCATCAAGACTTAATAGTTGGAAGGATACTCCAACATTTGAACAAATGTGGAATGCATGTAGTCAAGAAGAAGCCAAAATATCATTAGTAAACAACAAGAGGGAGGAAGAATAAAACACCTTGAATTCCTATTATTCTCATCACAAGAAGAAGGGAACCTTCAAGAAGTTTAAATAACCAAAGAAGAAAATGGACCTATCCAAGATTGAATGTTACAACTATCACAAGATGGGTCACTACAAAAGCCTGTTGTCTAGAGAATCGATGAACAAGCCTAAATAATTAGAAGTCAAGGACTTATACTACTAAGTCCCCTCTATCTCACATAGCCCTCTTAGTCTTTTATTTTTGTTTTGAATTGTTTGGCTTTATTTTTTGATTTCTAGAGTTTATAGGTCTAATGTGTCTCGTTATAACATTTTCCATTTTGATAAAGTTGTAGGTATCCCTCAATATTGGATTAAGACGGATCCCTCACCATTTTACAAAAGATAAGAATCTTACTCTGTGTCTTATATTTTATGTTTGGTTTCCATCTCTTATCAAGATGTGTTTGTATTGTATGCTAATAACCCTTTCTTTATATTTTCCTTAGATATGAAAGCCTACAGAATACACAAAAGTTATGGAGGAGACTTCATAGAATAAGCTTGAAGCATGAGATTACAAAGGAATCAAAGGAAGCCTTCAAATTGATGCCATTCAAGGTTTGCTAAGGAATAACTCAAGGTATGTCTTAAACTATAAGCTTAGTTATAAAGTTCTCTTCATGCAAAAGGTACAATCATTCTTCTTTTTAAATTTGTTTTACATTATTGGCATTGTTGTGTCTATGGTTTTGAATCATAAATATTCTTGTTAGGGTGATTAATCATCAAATTGAATCTACCCCCATTATATTATTATTCTTTTGGAACCCTAAAAAGGTTCATTGTAAAACCCTAACCTAAGGGTGTGTCAATATTCATTATGAAACCCTAGTCTACTTAGGGTTATTGACAAAATCTAGAATTCCTATTATTTTGATGTTTTGGTATCGTTATGATAAAAACCCTAACCCTTTATGGTTTGTTGTTATGTCTCTGTTATGTATTGAAACCCCAGATATTTAGGGTTTGGTGAATTAGGGTTTGTGAACAAAGCCCTTGTAAGTAAGATTCTAGGAATGAAACCCTAGGTGTATATTAGTCCGATTGAAACCCTAGTATGAATGAAATTGTTGTATACATAATTTTTATGTATTGATATTTGTGTTTACCTAGTAGATATTTTTGTGATATGCTAGTGCATTACTATGAAATCATAGATATGTATATGTGAGTATGGTAACCTAATTATTGATGCTCATAATTTGTGAATTCTAGGATTTGTAACAAAACTTTAGTAGAAGATTGATATTCCAAGATATAATGATATTGTTTCCAATATGAATTAGTTTTTTTGATAAAATGTAGGGTTTGAAACAAACCCTAATAGAGTCTAAAATGTATATTAGAATTGTTATTTGATTGAATAGCTTATATCTAAGGATTTGTGTCTTGAAGATGAAATCCAGAGTTTAGTAGAGTTTTTCATATATCTATGAAAGCAATATTGAGGCTCTAGATATAATGAGACTGATATCTTGATCGAGTTTCTTTAAGTTTTAATGATGTGCTCTAGGTTTTATGACAATAACCCTAGCAAAAGTTATGGGTCTCTTATTATGAACCTAACTAGGTTTAGGTATTTTATGTCTAAAGTATTTGATTGTTTTCATGCTTCAATTATATTGACATAGCATTGATACAATTATCTTGTCTTTGAGGTTTCTACGAGTCTCGTGATTATTTAGATTATCATCCGGATATATCGCATTAGGTTTCTTTTTTATCGACGTTTCGAACCAACAACGGTGGTTCATCTTCAGAATGTGAAAGATTATTGAAAGACTGGTCTCATTTTTCCAACTATATATATAGATATGCTTAGGTCGGACAGATATTAGGATTTGATTTAAATTATTTTTAAATTGTTCTATTTGTTTTAAAATTGTGAATTATTTAAATTATTTTTGTAATTTTAATTATAGAATTATTATTTTATTCATAGGGTTATGGTTTTATTATATATATTTGTATTTAAGTATTTCATATTTTATTTAATATTTATTTTAATTAATTTTATAATTAACTAATATTTTATTATAATTAATTTTAATTTTAATAATTATTAATTTAATTATTTTAGTTATATTTATTTTAATTCATTTATTAATTTCAATTGTTGTAATTATAATTATTTTCAATTTTATTACTAATTATATTAATTTTTTTTTTTTTGTAAGCTGAGGTAATTTATTATCTACAGGAAAATATAAGTAAAAAACAAAGGCTCCTCAATCTGCCCCGAAGGGAAACCAGATCTGTTGGAGCCTAAACTTACAGCCGTCATTAATGAGATCTCAACTGATTATAGTTCAGATTGGTAAGAGCATGATATGTCTTTTTTACCATCTAAAGCAAACTACGGACTCAAAAAGCACGATCTACAGAACTTTAAACTGCTGCTGCAGGGGCGACCAGACAGGATTAATGAGACATTTACTTAACTACAGAGACAAAAAGTGTGCTCCCAAAAAACAAACACTTAAACAACTGCCTCTTGGGCGACCCAGAAGGAGCTCTTAAGAAACAAAGCTAACGGCATACACAGGAAAAAGGGGAAGAACCCGGAAAATCGCAGCGCTGGAATCCATCAGTCAATGTTAATATTGACACGATCCTTCCGCAGCTCCATCAGCATAGCCTTAATATCCTTGAGGAGGTCATTCTATTGCCTTACCAACATATCCACATTTGCCACATCTTTTTTCGCTGCTGCCGTGTCCTGAGCCATCTCCACCATTTTAGCAGCAGCCTGTTCCATGGCCTTGGCCAGAAGGTGCTTCAGGACCGAATAGGTGTGGAGAGCATGACAATACAGGGTGAGCCTACCCCGAGTATGACCAGGATCAGGTAACTGCAGAGACCAATCGTTCATTTCGGGGTCAGAAGGCTCCTCCAACACTTTCTCCTCCATAGCGTCAATAATGTTCCTAATGTGAGCATTTGAATCCAGATTGTAGGCCTGTTCTGCCTCATTCACTGTCTGGCTGATAGACCTGTTTCTTCTTTTGTGCCTTTTCTGCTTCCGGCTACTCTCCGCCTTGCTGGTGGCCTGTCGGGGGCGCCCGCGCCCTCTCTTCGTCTGCTGATTTCTCACTTCTCCTTCCTTAACTCGTTGCGCACTTCTACTACTCTGCCCTGTTCAAATTTATTGCCTCTGGGTGTCTTAACCTGCCTGTAATCCAGCTCCTCCGAGCTTTCTATTTCAATTTTGGTCCTGAGCCCTTCATCGTGCCTGCCTTCCGCTGCATCCTTCCCCTCGTGGGCACCCTTAGCTCTATATTCACTCATTGCCGATCTTTGGAGCCGCTGGTTGGGGGTTCTTCGCCAAAGCTCCGCTTCACTCTTCACCTTACTCGGATTGCTTCTGCAAGACATTCTACCTCCTTTCCTCCTTATAACTTCCCTCCCACCTTTGCTCAAATGATATGGAGACTCCCTCTTGCAATTACCACTAAAACCCAGAATGCACGCCTTGGGGTTGTGAATCATTTTTTGGTTTGGGCCGCGAACCTGACTTGCTGCGCTATCATTTATTATCACTGACGGGGTGTGAAGGCCGCCGCCCTTCTATCCTCTCCGAATAGCCTCCGGATGATGTCTTGATCTCCCTCTCCCACGCCACTCAGGGGTGTAATTAAACCTGTTCCGCATCATGATTATCCTGTCTAATGAGCTGATTTAGCCCGTCCCATCGAGCCAGCCCTTCTTGATTGGTCCAGCTGTCATCGATTGGTTCCATTCGATCATTGCTGCCCCAATTTGCCAAGCAGTCGGCTGGTTTGTTACCCTCACGTCGAACATGCGACGTGATTGTGAAATCAATACCTGTCAGCATATCACCTATTTCCTGGATTGTACTAGCGCTTCGCCAACTTTTCACCACCTTCTCCCAACTCTTCCCCTAGATTAATTGCCTGATCACGTTGATCACCATGGTGGAGTCGCCTTCAATTTCTATTTTTCTGTATTCGTTTCTTCGGGCAATTTTGAGCCCTTGGTGAACCGCCATGAACTCTGCCTCGTTATTGGTCATTGTTCCTCCATGCTCCGTGAAGATCCATTTTGTAGCCCCTTCTTCATTTCTGAAAATTCCTCCAAAACCCGCAGGACCCGGATTCCCTTTGGTAGCGCCATTGCAATTGAGTTTGATGAATCCTTCTGGTGGCTTTCTAAAAACTAATCGGCTTTGATTTGGTAATTGACGATTCTGTTTGGAGGCTTGTTGATATAACATCCCCTGTTCAACATTTAACTTCTTAAGGATTTCTGTCTCAGCGTCTGTGGTTTTCCAATCTTCGTCTGCCTAGTTCTCCACAAGGATTGTCTCTTTGATTTGTTTTAATGTTCTCTTCCATATTTCCTCTGGACCTGTGGCCTTTCCTTTGAAAATTTGACTATTTCGTGCCTTCCACAAATTCCAGATATTGAAGCCTGCAGAAATACTCCACACCCTTCTGACGATTTTGCTGTGGAATTTACCTTCTCCCCACTCGCTAAGGATTTGGATAATATCACGCGGGTCTCTAGATGATGCTGCGAATAGACTTTCCATTTGCTTCCACTGAAATTGAGCCGCACTGCAGCCATTAAGTAGGTGTTCCTGGTTTTCTTCTTCTAGATTACAGAGGCAACATCTCCCAGGGCCAGAGAAGCCTCTTTTTTGAATTCTATCCCATGTTAAAATTCGTTTTCTTCCAACCAGCCAAGCAAACATCTTGATCTTCGGCCACCACTTTGTTTTCCATATTTTTCCCCACTTTTGTTCTTCTTCTCCTGGATCATTTTGGGTTTTTAGTTTGTAGGCTTCTTGTGTAGAGAAAATCCCCTTTGTTTCTTTCCCCCATCGGAGGATGTCTCTGCCATCTCGCTTTTTTATCTTTCTGGAATCCATTTCCTTCTTGTACGCAGATTTTTGATCTTCTGATGCGTTCCTGTTCCATTCCTCCAGTGGCTTCCAATCTCGCCATTCCTCATTTTCAGGTTCTGCTTTCCAATAATCTTTAACCGTCAGGAGGCCTCTGTCTACACCTGATCCGTGAATTTCCTGCATGCCTGGGATGTTCATCATTTTTCCCCTTTGCTGCCAATCTTCATCCCAAAATCTCGCTATCTGGCCTCCTCTAATTTCCCAGAAAATATGATTGTCGACTAAGTCTCTGCCTTGGAGGGATAAGTTCCAAATATCCGAGCCTCGAGGAATAGTTTGGTCTCTAAGAATTCCTTCCGGGGATAAAGGCATGTTGTATTTAACAGTCCAGATTTCTTTCCATAAGTCCGGACCCCCTTGCAGCCATCTCCATCTTAATTTTGTAGCCAGGACTTGATTTAAGGTCCATGGATCTCTTAGGCCTAAGCCACCTTTTCCCTTGGGCGTGGTTAGACTCTTCCACGAACAAAGGGCCCATTTCTTTTGTTGCTTCGGGCCTCCCCATAGAAATTTTCTATAAATTTCAACCAGTTTATTACAAATTCCTTTAGTGGCAGCCATTACAGATAAAGGATATATCGGGATTGCTTGTATGGTGGCTTTGAGGAGCACCACCCTAGCTGCCATGTTCAGAGCACGGAAGGTCTAGTTATCCAGCCTTTTCGTAATCTTATCAATGATATTTTTCCAATTACCTAATTTAAGGGTAGAAGTGTCCAGCATAGTACCTAGATATTTGGTAGGGAGATCCCCTATTCTATATCCCATGACCCTGGTTAGATGATTTTTAACTGGATCCACAGTGTTAAAGAAAAAGGTTATGGATTTGTCATTATTCACCTTCATCCCTGAACTTTCCATAAATACCTCTAGTATTTTCTTTATCCGTTTAACTTCTTGCAAGGTGGCTTTGCAGTATATCATTATGTCATCCACAAATTGTTGATGTGTGACTGTGGTTCGATTCCCCCATAATTTGAGGCCTTGGATTTTCCTTTCTCTTGCTTCTTTTTAAAAATATCTACCTAATCCTTCTGCTGCAATTATGAAGAGAAAGGGAGATATAGGGTCCCCTTGCCTGAGACCTCTTGAGGCATTGAAAGTTGCTGTTGGCGCTCCATTCAGCAAAATAGAGAAATTCGGAGTGGAGATCATACTGATGACCCAGTTTACCCATCTATCACAGAATCCAAAGGCTTTGAGGATTCTTTCTAGATACTTCCAGCTTAGCCTATCATAGGCTTTTGAAAGGTCCAGTTTAATTAACATACCCTTTTCTTTTTTAGTTTTCAGAGTGTGGAGGACTTCCTGGGCTACCACAAGCCCATCCAGAATCTGCCTTCCTTCAACAAATCCTGTTTGTTCAGGGGAAATGATACTTGGTAGGATCAGTTTTAATCTCTGGGCAACAATTGATGCTACTATCTGGTAGATGACATTACATAGGGCTATAGGGCGGAAGCCATCAGCCTGATCAGCCTGATTAGTTTTTGGGATCAGGGTTAAAAGGGTTGAGTTTATTCCTGGCCATATTCTTTGGTTTATTCTGGCCTCTTCTACAACTTCCAGAACATCTGAAGCAAGGAACCTCCACCTTGCTTGGAAGAATTCAACAGTGTACCCATCCGGGCCAGGGGCTTTGTTCCTTTTCATGTTTCTAACTATGTCCTCCACTTCTTCCATGGTGATTTTTCTCATAAGAGCCAAGTTTTGATCTCTTGTTATTACATTTGGAATTTCACTACTTATCTTGGCTATGGCATCTGATCTGTCGATTTGAGGTTCCCTCAGGATGTCTTTGAAATGATTTACCAGAACTTTCTCAATTTCTTCATGTTGCAGGACTCTTTGACCTTCTTGGTTTTTGATAGAGAATATTCTGTTTCTTTGTCTGTGCTGAACCATTGCTTTATGGAAGAACTTAGTATTCCTTTCTCCCTCCCTGAGCCATTGTACTCTTGATTTTTGCTTCCATAAAATCTCTTCTTGTTTTCTTCTTTCTTCTAACTGATTTAGCACTCTGCCTTTTTCTTGTGTTCTCTCCTCCTCTATTCCTTCCGTGATATCCCTCTGCTGAAGGTCTTCCATTCTCTGTTCTAATCTCTTTTTTTCTTCCATAATATTCCCAAATTCTTCTTTATTCCATTTCTTTATCTTATTCTTCATTTCCTTCAGCTTGAGTTGAAAGGTGTGCATCTTATTTTTTCCCCTTTGCTCACTCATCCTCCACCATTCTTCTAGCTTCTCCATCAGTCCTTCATTTCTCAACCTGAAAGCTTCGAACCTGAAGGGCTTGTTGGGAGGCCTTTGCTTTAAGTCTATCTCTAATTTAACTGGCCAATGGTCCGATCCTGCTACCGGAAGAATGGTGGCCTCTATAAAAACGTCCTTTAGCATTACTTGTTCTGAGATTAAGAATCTGTCGAGACAAGAGGCGATTTGATTAACACCTCCTCTCCTATTGTTCCACGTATGGCATCCATTGATGGTTTGGATGTCAATCAGGTGATGATCCCTTATGAGGTCTCTAAACTATTCCATAACCTTATCCGATCTTCTATTTCCTCCTCTTTTTTCATCTAGGGTTTTAATCAGGTTAAAATCCCCTCCTACTATCCATTGTTTTCCAGGTATGAGGCAACGCAAGGCTTTTAGATTTTGCAGAAAGTTTTCCTTTTCGTTTTGTATATGAGGACCATACACCCCTGTTATAATAACCTCTTCCTTAGTTCCAACTATACTTGCTGTACCAGATAAAATTCTTGGGAGACTCATCCAGTTACTGAAGTGAATTTCCTCTGGGTTCCAGATATATATCAAGCCACCAGCGCTTCTGATTGCATCTAGCCCCATCATTTCGTAGCTACTCCTGCTTTTATTCAAAATTTCTCTCATTTTCTCAGTACTTATTTTTGTTTCCTGTACTATCATTACACTGGGTTTCTCTTTTTTCAGTCTTTCATTCAAATGCCTTTGTTTGCCTCTGCTATTGAGGCCGTGCATATTCCAGGTTGTAATAATCATCTTAACAGTTTTGGGGGGGATTGGAAGACCTCTGATAGAGGGATCACTCTTCCAGAGTTAACAAGAATTTCACCCACTTCTTGTATCATTTCCCCCAAGGTTTTTCTCCCTCGTTTTTTGCCTCCCTTGCCAGTGCTGCCCGCTCCTATGCTCTGCATTTCCTGATTCTCTGGTTGTTGGTTTTCCTTTTCTTCTGTCAGTCTCTTCTTTACCTTATAGCTTTGGAATGCTTCTTTGTATTTTTGTTTTTGTTCTTCTGGGATGAATCTTTCATCAAGCTGTTTCCATTCCTGTAGAAGTCTCGCCATTACTTGTTCTTCCTCTTCTCCTTTTGGTTTCTTTGGATCTATTTCCATGTTTCCTTGGTCCCCTTGGGTTTCACTTGTGGGTTCAGCCCCCTGTTCATTATTCCTATTATTTGCCTCCTTGTTTTATTTTTTAGTTATTATCTCCATTCCTTCTATTTCTTCTTCTTCGCTCACCTCTGTTTCCAACCCTTCTTCTTGTAGGGCTTTAAACATGTTTAGAGATTCTGTTTTTTGGGTTTCTTTCTGTTTACCCCTCTTCGTTTTTTTATTTCCTCTTCCTCTTCTTCTTGGGGCTTCTCTGAAGTCCTCTCTTTCTTCCTCTGTTTTCCTTGTAGTATTGCTTCTGCTTTTTTCTGCTTCCCTTTCCTGCTCGGCTAGCGTAATAGGGCATTCCCTGAACAGATGACCATATTCATGGCATCTTCGGCAGCGGAAAGGTATATGTTCGTAGTCTATTGGTTGGTGCCATAGTTCATCATGATATTCCAGTTCAATAGTGTTTGGGAGAGGCTCTGTGATGTTCATGTAAGGACAAATTCTAGCATAGGTGTTGAACTTTCCTCTCTTTGTTGTTTCCGCCACTTTAACAAAGGAACCTATAGTATTTCCTATGCCTTTAAGGATGTCTGGTTCCCAGAATTCAGATGGAAGACCAAAGAGTCTGATCCAAATCGGAACAACTAACATCCTTTCCTTATCAAGGTTGTAACAGTCTACCCATTCTCTCATGAACAGACCAGCGTTGTTCATGAAATAAGGTCCTTCCTCAAAGATTATTCCTCTATCTTCAAGGTTGGAGAATATAACAGTGAAGAACCCCTTTGCTTCCAACTTGACTTCCACATGTCCTTTTGGTTTCCACCTCTGATAGATCCATCTCATGAGATCCTTTTCAGCGGGCCAATATCCTATAAACTTGCAGATCAATGCATAATCACGCATATAGCTTCTGTAATTTTCTAGTTTATTAGGAGGAATTACAAACCTGGGTCTGCTCGAAGTCCTCGGAAGACATTTTCTTTGGAATCCTGATCTCCTTTGCTCTCTCGATTCTGAAGTTTCACCTTCAGTGGATTGGCCTCATGTAGTCTGTTTTTCCTTTCTGTTTTCGCCCGTTAAAGCCGCTTTGAAGGAGGGGATCTCTCCCCCCCCGGTCTCGGACTCCATTCCGACCCCACCTGGCGCGCTTCCTTAGTGGTTCAAATGCCAAGCCCGCTGACAGGCATGCGATCTTGCAGGTTGCAGCGAATACCCTAGTTACCTGCACGTGATCGCTTCTCCCGCCGAAACCTCTGCGCTCCCCCGCCGATGCTTACCGTTTTGATTCCATGGGCTCTGTGGATTTATTTGTATGTGCTTGATTTGATTTCTCATGGTAATTATTTATTATTATTATTATTACTGTTATTTAATATAATAGTAATAATATAATATTAATTATTATTAATATGGTTATGATATTTAT
>APFE031073389.1:0-17041 GCA_000404065.3 Pinus taeda | reverse complement strand
ATTAATTAATTAATCGCAGCTTCGAAATGAAGGACCTTTTCTCATGATCTTATGCTTCCGAGTGTCCCGGGGGGGGGGTTTATTTGTCTGATGAGGGTAAGCCAATTTTCACTGATTTCACTCCCATTGTCCCTGTTGAGGTTTTGCGGAAATTTTCTAATTTCAATGGCCTCTCTGATTCTTCTTTTGTGATAGTTGTCCTCTCTTGCAATTACCTTGGCGTCTTCTAAACACATATGATGCTTGGTCTTGTACGAGTGCTCTGCAAGCGCAGATGTACGCAATCTCTCATTCTTTATGTCAGCTACGTGCTCTTTTAGTCTTGTTTTCAGAGATCTCCCTGTTTTCCCAATATAACTTTTGCCACATGAGCAATCAATTTTGTACAGTCCTTTGAGTTGTTGATGATCAATTTTATCCTTAACCGACCTCATCATCTGTCTTATTGTCCCACATGTTGTAAATTGGGTGTCTATGTTCTTCTTCTTTAGAATTTTTGTAATCTTATCGATAGTCCCCTGGATGAATGGAAGGTAAACTTTCCCTTGATTCTCTTTCTTGTCTTCAGGGGGACGCTTAGAGAGGGCCCTGTCCTGAGCCCTTCTTATAGCTCTCTTGATAGTCCACTCCTTGTATCCAATGTTTTTGAAGACAGAGGTTAAGTGTTCGATCTCATCCTTTAGGTGATCAGGGTCAGAAATTCTGAAATCCCTAACAGCTAGGGTGTTCAAGACTCCAGACTTCTGGGAGGGATGATGGTAAGAGTCAGCATGAAGATAACTCTCGGTGTGAGTTTTCTTTCTATAGACCTGGTGACCCAACGTACCATCCTCCTTTCTACTGATCAGAACGTCTAGAAAGGGGATCCTACCATTCTCTTCTAACTCCATAGTGAATTTGATTTCAGAAGATATAGAGTTAAGATGATTGAACAACCTTTAAAGTTCTGTCTTACCATGAATCCAATTTACGTTGGTGTCATCGGCAAATATTTTCCACCATGCCGGCTTCAACTGGAATGAGTCAAGGGCTTTCCTCTCAAAGTACTCCATGTATAGGTTGGCAACAATACGTGAGAGCGGGGAACCCATGGCGACCCCAGAAATTTGTTCATAATAGTGATCTTGGAAACTGAAAAAAGTGGACCGAAGACAGATTTCTGCCAGCTTTGCTGTTTCTGGATCGGTGCTCATCCTTATAACATGGATAGCTTCATCAAGGGGAATCTTCGTAAACAAGGATACGACATCAAAGCTTACTAGAATATCATCCTTATCCACCCTCCTATCCTTGATAAGTCTTACAAAATTCGTTGAGTCCTTTATAAAAGAGTCTGTGTTACCAACGAGGGGTTTCAGGATCTTAGCTACATACATAGCTAATTCATAGGTAGGGGAACCAATGGTGTTAATAATTGGTCTAAGAGGGACCCCTTCCTTATGGATTAAGTGTCCTCACTTGAATCTTTCACACCTGCTCCCATTAATTTTGACCTAACACCCATCTCCATCTTGTAAGACTTACACCCCATAAGCTTTCACTCCCCCGCATTATAAACTGTGGATGGACGGAGACTCCAATGTGTCTGCCAACTCAGCTTTAATACGTGCCACGATGGAAGCAGAAACGCTCCAGATGGGACCACGATCATTGGATGCATGGCGTACTACCCTGGGAGATACCCATGAGCCAACTGTCGACTTATCCCCACATTCACTGCAGGGTGGGGAACAAGCCTTCCGTGAATGAATTCATAAACATCGTTCTATAAAAACCACTCCACCACCCCTAATTATAGCTCTTGATAGTGCCACCCTGATTGATCGCATACATAGCCTATAGAAGCGGGCTCTTGTTGGCTGATGGTATTTCCCGGCTATAGAGGATTATAAGATGAGAAATTGGTTAGGAAAGAAGTGGAAATATATGCTCGACTACCTACCTACATTAGTTAGACTTATGAAAGGCTAGTACAATTTCAACTTTCTCAGTCAAGAGGATCTTGAGACAATCAGATCCATCCTATGGGTCCATGGAAAAATCTTTCTAGCTCTACATAATTGGTACATTGGTTATAACCCCTTGCATAATACCCCCATCAACAAATTAATCTGGGTTAAATTTCCTGAACTGCCGATTGAAATGTGGACAAAACAAGCTCTAACGGACATAGGAAATGCCATTGGGAAATTTGTCTATGTGGACCCAAGATGTCTTGGTGCATAGGACAATAGTGTAGCATGGATTCTCATTGAGAAGGAATATCATAGTGAGTTTCCTGACCACATCAAACTACATTGGGAAGAAATTAATATACACTAGAGACTGGATTACTGGGGGGTGCCCTTTCATTGCTCTTTCTGTCACTGAACAGGGCACCTGCACGAGCAATGTCTTCTACGTCCTAGAGGCCGCCTACATGGATGGAAATGTTACAACACCTCGACGTTGTCTAATTATGATAGGGAACGTCCAAGCATAGGTCAAAGGCTGGCATCATAATATCATAAAACGACACATCCAGGTAATCCTCGAAAGAAAAATTCTCGCCACCCTCTCACTTTTGGTTCTCGGGAAACGTCTCCAATTTTTGTTACATCCTCCCCAAATATCTCTGATAAGTCAGATTTTCCATTGCTGGGAGGTCCAACTCACTTTAACTATCCTCCACCTTTGGAACCTACCCCCTATCATGAAATAACTACTCCTTTTCCGACTACACATCCCTATCACAATATTCCATCCACTTCGCATATCGCATATGAAACCTCACCTACTCCTATTCCACCTCGTCGTCAATCCAAGGACAAAGGACCCTACCTAAGTGTTTGGAGGCTGACCGAAAATTCTTAGCTCTCAAAAATTTTCTCTACTGTTTACATCCATATATCATACTCATACAGGAAACTATGCACAATGTTTTCTCCTCTGGAATCATGGAATCATGTTTTCTCCCCTGGAATCATGGAATTGGTATCCCTTATCATTCCATGGGACCTGAACTGCACTATAAGTTGTGATGAAGTATAGGGGTGATGCAGGAAATCGAACCCTCTGGCCAGTCTAATTCAAGATGTTATTCTATTACATAGTTTTGTGGAAATATGCCCTGCAAAAACTGCTCCAACTTAGGATAATGGTCGCTCTGGAACAATTTATGTGGCCAAAAGACTAGACCACTTTCTAGTCCATGAACAGTTGATGAAGTGACTTGGCGATGTTCACGTAGAAACCATCAACAACTTCATTTCTGACCACAGACCCATTTCGTTGCAATGGAGGAAAATTGGCATCCTTATGGGCATACCTTTCAAATTCAATAGATCTTGGTTGGAAGATCCAGAGTTCAATAATCGTATTCAAGAGACCTGGGGGTGACATGCTCTTCCAAATACTTCCCCCATGATTAATATCCTTGAAAAACTGGACTCCCTTCGTGAGAAAGTAAAGCTCTGGCAAAAACAAAAGAAAAAGTCACACAAGAAAGAACTTGAAGAAATTAAGAAGGAATTGGATCGGATTCTCCCGATAATGTCCTCACATTGCCTTCATATGAAGATCTGGCTATGTATACAAGAACTTGAAATCAGAAAGAAAAACATATTGTCTTTTGAAGAATTTACCTGGAGATTGAAAAGCAGGGCGACCTGGATGAAGGAGGGAGACCGCAATACAATTTTTTTTCACCGTTTTGCTAACCATTGCCGTATCATAAATTCAGTCTGGGAGATTATGGATGGGGATGGAAAAATACATCAAACAAAAGAAGGAATCTGCAATGCGGTTGTGCATTACTTCCAAGAAGCATATGGTGGAAATGAAAATATAATGGCGGAGGATTTAATTTGGGGAATTGAGCCTTATCATACTATGTATGAGGACGAGCAAAATGAAGAGTTCTACAAGAGAGCCATGGAGGAAGAACTCTTGAATGTACTAAAATATTTCAAGAGGGATAAATGTTCGGGTCTTGATAGATGGACGATTCAACTCTTTACTCATGTCTTTGATCTTGTTAAGAATGATCTTTTGAGCATGGTTGAGGAATCCAGATCAACAGGTAGAATACATCACCACAACACTTCTACATTCATTGCCCTCATTTCCAAGAATAGCAATGCAAAATTATTCTTGGATTTCACGCTGATCTCCCTGTGCAACACTATTTACAAAATCATTTCTAACACAATTGCTGGCAGAATGCGAAATACTCTTTCGCGATACATCTCTCTTGAACAAGATGGCTTTCTCCAAAACAAGCTCATCCATGATGTTGTTACAAACACATAGGAGAGTATGCATTCGATACACACCAAGAAGTTAAATTTAGCCATCTTCCAGATCGACCTGAGGAAGGAATACGACTGCCTGGATTGAGGTTTCCTCAAATGCATCCTTATCAAAATTGGACTCAATCCTAGATGTATAAATTGGATAATGGCATGTGTTGACAATGTAAATTATGTTTTCCTAATAAATGGTTATCCAACTAATTTTTTTCATGTTGCTAGAGGATTGCAGCAGGGATACTCACTCTCCCTGCTATTATTCATCCTAGCAATGGATTGCCTAAGGCTGCACATAAAAAGAGCAGTAATGGAGAAACAGTTCTGCCCTCTAATGATAAGCAACAACAACAACATTTCACCTAGTCTTTTTGTAGATGATATATTGATTTTGGGTATGCTCTGTCACTTTTCATGGTTATGTCTCTTTAATATTCTTAACAAATTTGTAAATGCTACAGGATTACACATAAACAATGGAAAATTTGTAATATACCATGGAAATTGTGACATGGAAATCATTACATATATTGAAGGTTTATTTGGTATTAAGGCAATTCTTGTTCAAAGGGGAATGAAATATCTTGGTTACCACCTAAAACCTTGTTGTTACAAATCTATTGACTGGCAATGGATTATTGACCGCTTTTACAAAAGGATATTTGGATGGGTGTTTAGATGCCTTTCAATAGGTGGGAGAGTTATCCTCTCTGAAGCAGTTTTGGCACTACTGGTAGTTTATTGGGCTTATCTATACTACATCCCTACATCCATTGCCAAGGAGCTAAACCACCTTATAGCAAACTTCATATGGGGAGGAAGCCATGAAAGAAAAAGATACCACCTCACCAAACTGGCCAACATCACTCTCCTAAAGGAATTAGGTAGATGGGGGATTATGGATCTTCGCAGATTTGGAGGAGTGCTGCTGATGAAATCCTTATGGAGAGGCTTATTTGGGAACAACCCTAGAGCAATATCATCAAGAAAAAGTACCTCATAAATAAAGATTTCAGATACTGGTACAAGAATGGATCCATAGGCATCAAGGAGGGGTCTGCCATTTGGAAAAGTTTCTGGAAAATGGAAAAATGTTTCTTTCAGCAACTCACATGGAAATTTCAAAATGGACATTGTATTCTCATTACTGTAGACCCAATCCTTGGAGTTGGGGAGGAATGTTTCATTCCCGAGAACATTAAAATTCACCTAAATGGACAAGGCATCTACTTTTGGGGTCAAGCTATAACGCGCTAGCAAGGCCTAATTCCAATTTGGAAGAAGGCACACACCTTTGCCCTAAATGGCCACATGTCCCTACAGTGGAACAAGATAATAGCAAAAATAAAAAACATTGGCATTTGTCACACGAGACCCCGAGACTCAATCATATGGAAGGGCAAGATGACAACTGATAATATCATTGTTATTGTTTTGAGGCTTCTGCAATTAGTGCTTTGTGTGTAGTTTTCACATGGAAGGGCAAGATGATCGCTGATAATATCATTGTTGTTAATACTTATTTATCTCTCTCCAGGGTTTAAGCTCTACAATTCCCCTTTGCCTTTTGGAAAACATGAATTCCAAATAAAATCATCATCTTTTCTTGGCTGGTTTTTCACAATATGAATCTCATCTAGGAGAACTTACAGAAAAGACAATTGCAAGGACTAAGTATATGCTCTATCTACAAATGTGACACTAAAAACAACAATCATATTTTCCTGCAATGCCAACACACTATTTAGGTATGGAAGAAAGTCTCTAAATGTTTTGGTTTTCACTATTCATTACATCCATCCATGAAGGAATCTTTGATCTGGTGGAGCACTTAGAAATCCTCTTGCAGGGACATTCCATTACTCAGTATATGGGCCATCTAGAACTAGTGGAACAACTATTTGTTCCAAAACTATGGGGAGGACTTTCAGCAAGTCTCTGATAGAATCGCAACAAACTTTTTTGTTTTCTTTTCACAACCCAATCGCCCCAGCGACAACCCTCGCTTGCATGTTAACTCACAATTCATGTACCCAATGGTTTTCTTGATGGAGCAACACAATGAGGCTACTATGCATGTGGGGTTTGGATTACTATATCAGCTGAACTATCCTACAGAATTTTCTAAATAACCTGAAAATGATATAATAACCCAGAAGTGATAAAATAACAGTGGAACAACATATAATAATGTAAACCAGAATATAAGCAAATACACAAGAAATGCAGCGAGAAATGCTAAGCCATTTTATTATACTGAGAAATAAAATGAGCACAAGAGGTGATTAGATAAATGGCACCTTGACTTGCACAAGGCAAGTGAAGAAATACTCTCAGAATGACAAGAATGGCCTCTCTATGTGGATGTTGCTACTATGCTGCTAGAAACCAAATGATGATTTGGGGCTGCTCCCCTCTTCGGAAAAAGCTAAAACTCTGGATTTGGGCTCTACTCAAGAAACGCAGAAAAACCCAGAAAGCTTTCCTAGAATGGTCGACCCCTGAAAAACACCCTCTTGGGGTTTTGTGTAGTTCCTCAATGCCCTGCGCTGATACTGAAGGAAACCCTTCTAAACTCTGCCTAACACACTGCCTCAAACCATGCCAAAATCTTCCAATGAGACAAGAGCTAGATCACTGATCAATCTCCCAGCATAAATCCACCTGCAAAACCCCAATCTAGCAATACAACTAAAAAGAACTGCGTCCCTCTCCAAGTGTTGCATAGTCCTCCAAAATTCTGATGAACTAGTGCTGAAATAATGATAAAACTACTACTGAAATATTGATGGAAATACCTTGCCCAAGTAGGCACTCGAAGTCTCCCGAGGCTAAGGGTGAGATCTCCAAACGGAAACACTCAATGCACTAAACAATGCTGCATACTAGCTAAACAGCCAGCGTGCTCAGAAGTCGAAATGACTAGCTCAAAATGCACATAAATGAATGATCCAAAATGAGGGGCTCTTGTCTATTTTATAGCCTTTGCCTCTCACAATCCCTAAGCTCACCTTCTCCTACATGATTCCCCTCTCGCCATGTGTTCTTCCCTCCTGCACAGTCCCTCCATGTGTCTACGTGGGCCCCATTCCTGCATCCCCCTTTGGCCCCCTTTGCTCCTCTTTAAGTCACAACATTGTGCTACTAGGAAGTGACCTTTTATTCTTAAAGTGAGTTATGTCCCCTGCCCTCACTTTTTTATTTATAAATAACTATAGAAGGTAAAAATTGGGCAAAATCGAATATTCCAATTAGCCATGGCTAATTAGGAATATTAAGTCTCCCCCAGCAAAATGTTGCTTGTCATCAAGAAACTGAGGTGATGGATGTTGCAAGATCTTCTCACTCTCCCAAGTGGCATCCTCATCCAACAAATTCTTCAACCTCACCAAGAATTCCCTGACCATCCTTCTTTGCAGCTGCCTCTCCCCAGTATCGATGATAGCCTCCGGCTGCAATACCAAATGCCCCTCATCATCCATGGGTGGTAGCTCATCTGTCACTATCACCTACTACCTCAATGCCTTTTTCAGGCATGATACATGGAAAACGTTATGAATCTTGCTGCCTTGGGGCAGCTCCAACTCATATGCAACCTATCCAACCCTGCGTATCACCCTATACGACCCATAAAAGTGGGGCTTAAGCTTCTCAACCCCCTTCTGCTTTAGTGATGACTGTCAGTATGGCTATAACCGTAGGTATACCATGTCCTCTACCTTGAACTGTATCTCCACCTAACCCCTATCGGCATATAGCTTCTGTTGGTTCTGTGTTGTAGCCATGTTATCCTTGAGAGCTCAGAGAATATCATGACTCTCTTGGATCCATATCTTGGCTCTGGGAGCCTTGCTATCACCAAACATCACGTCAACAAAAGATAAAGGATGATACCCATATAAAGCATATAATGGTGACATACCAATAGAAATGTGATGTGAAGTATTGTAGCAGTACTCCCCTAGATGCAGCCATCTCAACCATGCTCGCTGCTTCCCACTGACATAGTTACGCAAGTATCCCTCTAACCACTTGTTAACTATCTCTGTCTGCCCATCCGTTTGTGGGTGATAACTGGTACTCAGTGTCAACTCTGTCCCCACCAACCGGAAAGCTCCTACCAAAACGTGCCCATGAAACGATGATCCCTATTGCCAACAATGGTCTTAGGAAGACCATGTAGCCTGAAGATCTCTCTAAGGAACAACTCGACCACCTGCGCTACTTTATAGTGTGCAAATATGGAAAAAAGTGTGTGTGCTTTGCCAGTCGGTCAACAACGACAAAGATGCAATTGTTTCCTTGTACCATGGGCAACCCTGTGATGAAGTCCATCGAAATACTCTCCCATTTCCCCTCCGGAATGGGAAGAGGTTGCAATAATCCTGTGGGATGGCTCATCTCTCCCTTGTTCCTCTGGCAAACATCGCGCTCCCGAATGTGCTGGAGTATGTCCTCCTTGAGGCCATTCCATGAGAACCTCTCCCTAATGGCCCTGTAGGTTTTGGAAAAACCCTGATGTCCTTCCAATGGTGAATCATGTGATTCTTGGGGTATCTTCTTCTTGAGCTGAGACCCCTTAGTCAAGAAGATTTGGTCCCTGTAATAGATGATCTCACTGACCACCCTGTACCGGTCATCTGCCACCTGTCCATCCAGAACCTCACATGCAAACCTATCCTTGGAGTAGTCTACTAAGAGTCGAGCCCTCTAATCGGTATCGAAGCTCATAAGAGGCAATGTGGATAGTCTACGTGAAAGGGCATCTGCTACCATGTTGTTCTTACCCTTGACATACTCAATCTCAAAGTCGTATGCTTGGATCTTGTTGATCCACTTCTGCTACCTCTCCTGTAGCTACTTCTGCTCCAAAACGAACTTGAAGCTGTTGTGATCAGTCCTTACCTTGAACTTGTTGCCCACCAAATACTACCAGTACCTAGCCAATGCATGCATGATGGCCAGCATCTCCTTGTCGTATATAGAATACAACCTCTCATGCGGAAGGAGATTTCAGCTCTCAAAGGCTGTAGGGTGACCTCCCTACATCAATACTGTGATGATCCCCTCTCCCAATGCATCACACTCCAAAACAAAGGGCTGCGTAAAATCTGGCAATGTAAGCACGGGGTAGCTGCTCATAACGTCCTTGAGCCTATTAAAGGCTCGTTGTACTGCATCTGACCAACTGAATGCCCCCTTCCTCGTTAAATCTATCAAGGGTCTAGCAAGTTGTGAGAAACCTTTGACGAACTTCTGGTAGTACGTACAAATGCCAATGAATCCTTGAAGTTCCATCACATTTCTCGGCTCCAACCATTCCTTGATGGCCCTGATCTTCTCCCCATGGACTCTCACTCCATCCACTCCTATGACGTGTCTTAGATACAACATCTCCGTCAACCCAAACTCACACTTGGAGAGTTTGGCATAGAACTGCTACTCCTATAAGATATGCAATACCGTTTCAATGTGCTAGAGATGCTCCTCCCAAGTCTTGTTGTAAATGAGAATGTCATCAAAGAATACGAACACAAACCTCCTTAGGTGACTATGGAAAATGTGATTCATGCAGGACTGAAATGTAGAGGGGGCGCTAGTTAGCCCAAAAGACATCACCAAGAACTCAAAGTGCCCATAGTGACATCTGAAGGTGGTCCTGGGAATGTCCTACTCCCTCACGTGAATCTGATGGTACCTAGATCTCAAATCAATCTTTGAGAATAGTTGTGCACCCCTCAACTCATCCATCAACTCATCGATCCTGGGTATGGGGTACCTTTTCTTCAGGGTCTTCTTGTTCAGGCCCCTGTAGTCAATGCACATCCTCAATGTATCGTCCTTCTTCTTCACCAACACCACAGAAGAAGCAAAAGGACTCGTGCTCGGTCGAATGTGCCCAAGAGCCAGCAACTCCTCTATAGCCCACTCAATCTCATCCCGATTGGCCTTGGGGTGCCTATTGGGGGGTGGTGATCACTGCCTAGATGCCCTACTCAAGCTCGATAGTGTGCTCAAACCCCTGATCTAGTGGTTGTCCTGGTGGAATCTCTCTAAACACTACGGCATATAGATCAAGGATGGATTGGATATGGGGTACCTGTTGTTTTAAGGTTTTCTAAATACTATTTTTTATTAAAATTAATTATTAATAATTATAAATATTAATAGATTTATATATTATTTGATTAAATGTGATTTAGAATAGAATTTAAAATTTACAGGCGGATATGATTCAAAAGAATAATTTAAAATTTGATAATATTTAATGTTAATATTATTTTAATATATATTTTTTTATTGACAATAAAGCAACATTAACATGCACATAAAATGTTTTTAGTAATATATTATCATAATTAGTTATTGGACTCCTTACAAATTTTGGTTACTCTCCTTTATATTTTAATGAAAATATAGTGATTGGTTGTTCAAACACTGTTAACACATAATGGCTCTAGAAACTCTAGTATATTACATATTAATATTACAAACCATGAGCCTTTGTTTAGAATTCTATAGGCATGTTTCCTATAACATTAATGTTTTAAAAAATGAAAGGAGATATAAATATTGTAAAACCTTGAAATTTAAAGTTGCAAGGAAGCAATGGCTACCAATTTAAGTGCATCAATGAGGGTTGAATATTATGCTAATGTGTGGGGTCCATTTTTGGTTTGATACTAGTGGAAGAGATTCCAATCAATTTTTCGACGAATTCATAATCTTAAATAGCCACCTTGATTGCCAAGGTGTGCTTGTTAAGAATGGTTGCAAGTGTGGAAAATCCATGTGAGTGCTAGCCACTCAAGTTTGGTGATATATATCACAATGTGACTATGAATTCACTTCTCCACCCTCAAATTTCAATTTATCTAGCCTTCCTTTGCAATAGATGATGGTGAAACTAGAAATATGAGTAGTATATTACGTTTCTTCATATTTAAACTTGCATTTATTCACCCTCTTATGAAAAGAATAGATCTCTTTAACTAGATGGTAGAAGCAACATGAGTAAGTCTAGACCATGGTATAATAAATCAAGAAATCGCTAAAACAAGGTTGGGAGGATCATAGAGAGAACAAGGTGAGAGTTTGGAAGAAAGACTATGTCCTCTGACCATTGAAGAGGTGCATTGTTGACCTCTCCTTTAATCAATTGCATGTAAAATTATAAAGGAAGATGGGTGGCATATGTGAAGTTATGTCATCCTTCTCCTTCATTAAATTGACTTGATTATAATAGGGTAAGGAGAAGCCATCCCTTTGAAACCTTTTGATTTCCCTTATAATTTTTCCATGAGAGATTCACCCTTTTCAGTAATACCTTATCATGTTCATTCATAACAGGGGGTTTTAAAATTGAGAAAATAGAGTCAATATATTCTAGATATTGGTGGAAGGGTAGGCAGGGGATGAGGAGAAACAATATGGGTGTGAGAGGGAATGGGTATTTGGTAAAAATAAGGGAGGTTAGGCAAAAATTAGGTTTTTTCTTAATTAGGGAGATGTAATTTTGGGTAGGGGTGGTTTTATTGGCGGGTGGGGGGAGAAAACAATTATTTTGGGAGATAGTTATCAATATATAGTGTGATTAGAAGTATTATTGAAGATCCCAATAACACATGTACTATGTTATAGGTTTTACTAAGTGCATTTTGCAAGTGTAATAATTATCGTACCTTGGGAACGGTAAAATGGGAATGCAAAAGTAAATGGAGATGGAAATGTGGGAGAGGTTATCATGATTGAAAATGGTAGTGTTGAGAATGAAGTCTAATGGTGTAGCTGTAGTGGAAGATCTCATCCTTAGGGAGTTGCCTCATACTAAAATTGCATGGGTATTTAAGTTCCCTAACTTAACTTTATTCAATTATGTTGTTTTCTTTTTTATGACCAATATCTATAGCAAGAGAAATGAATACACATCTTTCTTAGTAACAATAAGCTCTCACAATTGCAATGGAAAGAACCACTAATAGAGCCCACAAAGTTGGGGACACAATGGTCCTACTTGTGAAGTTATGAAGCAATGGATCTTTCCTTGAAATATGAGTCCAATATTAAGAAGTGAAATTATTCTCATGAATAATAATGTAAGAACCATCCATCATTGGTTGAGGAACATTTGAAAGTATCGTGAAAGTGGAAACTCTAATGATTTTATGCTATTAAGAAGATAGAGAATTTTGACATCTATCCAACTTTTATTTTAATTTTCAAATATGTTTAAATATTTGTAAAATACAATCTTAGTAGTAGGAAAAGCTACATGTTTAAAACCTTTTACAGTAAAAAATGCATACATACATACATGCATGCATGCATACATACATACATACATACATACATACATACATACATACATACATACATACATACATACATACATACATATATATATTATATATATTTAGTATATATAAAAGTAAAAAATAGTACCAATAAAACGTAATCCTCATATATTTACCCTAAAGCCCTTAATTACGAAAACCAACAAATGTTTAGAACCACACCTCTAAGTCTAAATGTATTTTCTCCACCATTTACAATATAATATATAATATCCAACAATATCTAAAACTCTAATCCATTAACCTATATTAGATTCCTTAACTTGAATTGCATTACAATGTGACAAAAAAATGGCTTAAAAACACCAAAAAATAAGCCAAAAACATATGAAAAACAACTAAATAAAATTTTCTTCAAGGATATACCTCTAAATACTTGAGTCAGGGGGACCCAAAATATCCCTCCCCCCTCTCCCCGCCCTACTCCCTATGCAATGCATAGTACATAAGGCTAATTGTGCAAAGAATATAGCACACACCCAACAATATTTTCCAAAAACTATGAAAATTATGTAGTTAAATACGCTCCCTTTAAGGATTTAAAAAGTGTAACACTATAAGAATATTGTAGCAACATAAAACTATATGTGGGTGACCTTTTCATTTTTGGAAATGAAACACAAGTGCAAATTCATGATAATAAAAGGAAATTCTTACAAACTTGAAATTGAGAAGAGCATTTTTTATTGGTAATATAGAGGATGTAAAACATTATTGAATTATTGTACATAATCTATCAACAAAAGTAATTACTATAGGAGATGTTATCTGTGATGAAGGTCACTCAAAGTGTGAGAATGATTTGATGTCCATTCCTTGAATTGCAAGATATATTTGACACATGTTCCTTCTCCTTTTAATCCTCCTATAATATTGACCATGAAATAAATGCTTCTCTTACTCAAACTTATCCCCCGAATGAGTCCATTGACCCTAAAACTACACTAGCTTCGCAAATGCTCCACAAATTCCTTGTTGGATATACAACAAGGGAAGTATTTATTGATATATGATTATATTTCTGATCAATGCTAAACACACTTTGAGTTTCACCAAGTCTCTTCTCTATTACCTTAATTTCTAGAGACTCCACATCTAGAAATACTTAAAGAAGCTTCTAGCCATCTAAAATGCATTACCATAATAAACGAAGAATTTCATTTCTTAATGTTGAGTGATATATGAGATCTACTACCTCTTCTTAAATGAAGAAATTTTCAAACGAAAATGGATTTACATGTTTAAATATGCTGCAAATAATATTGTTTGTAAATATCACCATGATTATTTTCCAAATGTTTCTCGCAAGTAGAACAAAGCGAATATTGAAAAATATGTACCCTAGTTGCCAAGATCAATTCCATCCACTTTTTTGTTACCCTTGTTGCCTAGTATAGATGGGAAGCTATCAAATGGATTTAAAATCCACTTGATAATTTTCTATGGAATAAATCTTGGGTTTGTTTAGAGTGATATCCCTCAATGGCTTGAAGCAATATCCTCAAGTTTTGTATGAAAAGTGGACCAATTCGTTCTTGACCCTAGCTATCATAGATGCAATTTTGACCCTAACATTTATATTGAGAAAGTATATGACCATCTTTTTATACATGTATTTATGTTAATGATGTTATTCTCATACTCTATTAATGACACCAAACTTTAGAACCATATGAAATCCAATATCAGAATAAGTTTGACATTAGAGGCTTAGGACATTTGAATTATTTTCTTAGCCTCCAAGTTTTGAAAAATCAAGAAGGTATAAATTATCTTTCCCAACCTAAGTATGCATGCTATTCATTAGTCATTTATTTCACATGGAAATAGTAAAATAAACCCATCTCCCTTCCAATATGGAGTTATTTTTTTACCACCTACACTTCACCCTTTTCTATTTCCCAAACTTAGAATGCATGTGAGATTAATAGTTGTTTTCTCATGTAAGTGAATCCCATCTCATTTCAATTGTGGATTTAAATTTTTTCTATCTTGATCCTCACCGATAGTGGACATTACTTTATACCTATAGTTACTTGGTATTTTTTTTTACTAGCTCTTACTTCCCTTGACATCTTCATAATTGGTGGTCTCATTTCTTAGTACATGTAAGATCCTCACAAAATCCATTGGAAATCAATAAAGAGGATACCATGGTATATCTATGGTATAGTGTAATTTGGTACTATATTATAATGTATGAAGATATCCTATGTTGGATTGTTGTATAGATTCCAATTGGGCTGATGACCCTAATGATCAAATATGTATTGTAATATATGTTTTAAATTTTGGTTTTAAATATATCATTTAGGTTTTCAATAAACAAAATCCCCTATCATTATTTATCAAAATTATAATGTTAAATAACAATTTGTGCAATTTTAGATTTTATTTCACTTATAGAAATCCTTTAGAGTTTGAATGATGGAAGCAACATCCACCCAATCTCTAGCATGATAGTTAGAGTGCTATTTATCTCACCAAGGATCTAGTGGAACATTAAGGTATCAAACAAATTGAGTTACACATGCACTTCATTCAGAATATTCTTAAAAATACATTCTTGAAGTGCTTTGTTTCCATATAGATGATCAAGTACTTATTCACATTTTCATGATGTCCCTCATCGAGGCCAATTTCTTAAAGCTTCAAACTATGTTATGAATTAATGAAGTCTTCATTAAGGGGAATAAGGTCTAATGTCTCTTTTTAAATATTTGAATTGAAGATGAAGATGTTCTTATAAGTTGATTTTAAGATATTTTGACATGAGGAGTTTGTTTAGGTTCAACTTGATTCAACGTATCTTTATTATAAAATATATAATTTATAAGATTTTTACTTAATTAATCCAATGGTCATAAACATGTCCTATGTATGAGTGATGATACAATTTAAATATCTCTTACAATTACTGACATTTGATATGTGGGTTACCAATTGGTTGGTCTATCGTATTTATTTATTCAAAATCGAGAGTCATTTCTCAATGATAGAATTGAGAGATGTTCATGTAAATTACTTTTATGCATTAATCAATTGTTTTCATGTCTTCCATTATTTCTATTCTTGAGGGTTTTAACTACATAAACAATCTTAGCCCCAAGGGTTAGCTAAGTTGGTCAAAATTAGTGCCTCGACATTGGGAGGTCAGAGGGTCCAATCTCCCTGAAGCCCTTGGGGTCAGGCCTTGCTAGTAGGCCGCGGGGCTAGATTCCCTTCGGGGTCGATTAGCCCAGATTTTTATGTGGACATAGCGCCACTCGTTGACCAAGGTTTCCGTGAACCACAACCTAAAAAAACAAAAAACAAAACAAAAACGAAACAAAAACAAAAAAGACAATCTTGTCCTAATTATCAATTTGTGCATACTATGTTTTTTTCTTGAAATATCTACCATATGTCACTATATAATTTATATTTTGAAGAAGGATATCCATCACTTTCTGTATATTAACTTTTTGGCTTAGGATATATGCCTTATGTCAAGATATACTTTATATTTCGAGTAAGGATAACTATTTGAGGAGGAGATGCACCAACTTAGTTTTCTGGAATAAATTTGAAAGAATTGATTAAAATGTGCCATAGAAAAAAGACAATATTTAACCTAGATAGGTGGTTGTCAGTTTCTATGTAGTATAGAACTTGTTATTATTTCTCACAAGGGTGGTCCAATACAAGTTATTTAAATCTTTGTTATGTCATTGAAAATGAGTATATAATTCAAGTGCATCTTTAGCATAAGAAAATCCATAAATCTATGTAAATTCAACTCAACATTTAATAGCAAATTCTCTCAAACCTAAAAAGTTAGCAGGAGCAATTTAGGTGATTCAAATTGTTTAGATACTCTTAAGCACTAAATCTTAAATTTTACATATTTACCATTTCACCATCTAAACATCTCAAACATACATCCGTCATTTAATTATTAAAAATATTTAATTAATTATTAAAATATATACATTAAATATATATTGAAATATAATATAAATATAATGAATATAAAATATATGTTAGAAATCAATTACATAAATTCATCAAACTAATATTTGAAAACCAATTAATTCGCCTAGGCTTATATATATGAACTTTAGATGGAAGGAAGTTTGTTCACTCTTTTTTTTCAATTGAGTGCCTTGATTGATTCTCAAGGGAATATGCTAAGCATATGCTTCTTCTTAATGTTTATCAACTGTTTTAGTGTATTACAATGTTTGTTAGGTTGCATTAACTTTTAATAAATTTAAAATTTTTATTCCTCCCCACCCACCAATTTCCTAGGTATTTAAGATTCTTCCAATTCTTATAAGCTCCTCATTATTATTTATAACATTCATTTATATATAAGTGAAATTTTATTTAGAAAAATGGTCCATTACATTTAATAAATAT
>APFE031073384.1:0-12182 GCA_000404065.3 Pinus taeda | reverse complement strand
ATATCAAATCCAGTGTTTCACATCAAAAAATTCCCAAAGCTTGGATGTTTTAAGTGCAAAATAGCTATATTAAGGCTTTTTATAACACCTGTTGGCTAACCCATGCTATTGCTAAGAGTCTACTACTAATTAAATCTGAAAAAGACTCTAGCTAACCTCCTAAGAGGAACTAGAAATCACTCAAGCAAATGGACGATGTGTCGCTGCATATGGGAAGGGATCTCCCTCATGGGAAGAGGAGGAACACCCATGCTCAGGCCTTTGAATTTCCTCAAAACCTTTCATAGACTCTTCGCATCATCTCCATCTTAGGAAGCTGCCACACTCGCACGAACTCCAGGTAGTTGGTCCCCCCGCCTTGCTTAGCGAGGCATACCCGCAAGTCACACTGGTGCCACATATTCGTCAATCAAGCGCTTCATATTAGCACTTGCTCATCTATAAAATCATAAACATTAAAAAGTTAAAAAATACTTTAATTACTCTAAGAAATCTTCTTATCTTGAGGCCCCTAATGACTACCAGGTTGCAGCATCAAATCTCGATCTCCTATAAAGTCCATGACTTCATAAGCATAGTGATCAATCATCATAATTTGGCCATTAAGCCACTCAAAGAAGTCATATTCAAATAAATGTCAGATTAAACCCCCCTCCAGTAGGAGGATCTAGCTAAGCCCGTCACTGTTGCCTTGGTTCTCTAGGATCAGCCTGACCCAAGCTCATTTGTGGCCTCATCACGGGAAATCTCTCAAGAAATAAGGACACAGTGAGAGTACCATACACAAATTTCATTTGGGTACGAGTCTTACAGGCTGTCAACTTTTCCTTTAGCTGGCGAAGAACTGCCTCACACTAGTTGTATATTTGAGGTTGTAAGTAGTCAATAGAAATTAATAGTTGAGCCTTCGTCGCTACATGAGGAATCTTGGACCCCACCAAGCACATGATCATCCACAAAATGGCCCTCATGGGCCTTATCCTGATCTGCTCAATGGGGACCATGATGCTCACTAAACCACTACCACGTCTGCAGTGAGTTTAGACCAACTCGAGCATGGTTCGTGGATATGTCCTATCTTCGATCAAGTTCACTGGTGCACTGCTACATGAAAAACCTGTCAGAAAGTATATATCATCTCTGTTGATCAACAACTCTTGATCCCCGATCCGGAACACCCCTTGGTGTTCATCCCACCGTTGGATTATCTAACTCAGAAGTTCTTCCTGACCCTTCATCAGGTCAAGCCTTTCATACTTCATCAAGCCACATCTTCACAAAGAAAGTATGCATGTTGGATCATTTAGCATATGTAGTTCCTCACTGTCATGATCTCTTTCTCTCCATAGGCTCATGATGATGGCCCCAAAACTACACAAAATCACCCAAAAATTAGTCAAAATGATGGAGAAATGACAAATAAATCATATGTTAGGGTTTGAAAGTGTTCCCATGCTACCTAACACCCCTCCTTAGGGCCAACAGGTCATGCTAACGCAGACCCGCAGGTCGTGAAGGGCGTTTAACGCTCCTTTAGACCTAGAAGGGAGTGTTAGTGCATATCATTGACTAGGTGTGGTGAAGTAAAATTATGAGTGCGGACACAAATGATTCCTCTAGCCCGATAATGGGTCTAGCCACAACCGATACATTCTATGGAAGATTTCCTTAGGTTAGAACCAATTAAGAGGGATACCTCTTAGTATGCTTATCTCGTTTGGTGATTACCTTGCTTTCTTGCTCCACCTATCTCTCGTTTCCATCTTCAAACACCTGAAACAAGTAAACAACAACAAAAAACAATCGTGATAATAGAAAAATTATAATTCAACCTATTTAACATGTTAGGAAACATTAAGCCATGAAAACGTAAGATTACACATCATGTAGGAAATCAATTGATAGTTGCATATATATTGAATCAAGAAGAGATTACAACCATTGTCTTGATGTCGTCGTTCTCCTTCGATAAAACCAGGTTCCCACACACTTCCATTAGCATTCCATGATGGCTTCAACAATGATAGTTTTGAGGCTCTTCCATTTAGGCTTCACACTAAACCAAATTCACACTTCTCCCTCACACAACTAGAGAGATACAACTATGAATAGCTTTTTGTTTACTCCAAACTTAATTAGCACCAGCACACCAATATTAACACTACAACACTAGCTTGTGCTTGGGAAAAGGGACGTTTATATAGCATGAATGGATGGGAGATGGTTCCTATTCTCATGGGATAAGGTCTTATCTTTTGAGGTAGTTCCATCCTTATAGGGCAAAGGAGCCCAAATTGACATCATTGACCCCATCTGGCTAAACCATTTACCAGACATCTATTATGAAGCTTCTAGAGATGGAAGCCTCAGCTCCTTATTTAAAAAACTTTCCATAAGAGGACCAGCACAACTGGAACGAAGCTCAGCCACTCTGGTCTATGCTAGGGACAATGTTAATTCATGCATATCAGCGCGAGAAGGACAAGGGTCATTAGCACCGGCAATGTAAACTGGGAAAAATAGAATATTTGGGTGAAATGGTGCAAAAGGGAATTGTTCTACTCATGAAGAGGGACACAATGTGAGTTTATTCATGAAGGGAAAGCATGTAGGGTTCACTATAGAGGTCCTGTAGGATCAAGGAATCGAGAGTACAGGGACAATGACAAAATGCTATATAACAGATGCCCCCGAAAGCGTGAAGGCCGAACTAGAGTGAGGGATGAAATGCTTTCCACTGTGCAAAAAAGGTAAAGTGCATTATCCAATTCTTGATGAAAAATAGGTCAAAATATTTACAAAACCTAATATTTCATGAAAAATTGAATAAAAGGGAGGAAAAGTAAATATTTTTTACCATTTAGTATTTTACCTTGATGTGAAAGACTTTTTACTCACTTTTGCCTTAATTGTTATACAACAAATTATGGGTGATCCGAGAGGTCATTCGTCGATCCGCTAGTTATAGGTAAGATCCAAAGCCCTAAGCTTCACTTTCATACCATGTATTCCTATTTTTAACCATTTTTAAGATTTTTGAGGGAGTATTTTTCAAAAAAAATTCACCCTTGGTCGACAAGACTTCCGGGTACAGAATTGTGTCAGCCGAGGGTAATTAAAACGGCCTATCGCAACGTCAGCACAATTATTTTTAAAACAAGTGTGTTGGGGCCGTGAATAGAGAAAAAACTAATTCCCCTCAAAACCACCGTTGGAATTTGAAAATTATGGGTCAAAAATGATTATTAACTTAAATCCATGGTCTTTGCAAGAAAGAATTGTTGAAAATGGTAGGCTGGAAAGAATGTGAGCACAAGGATGTGGACACTGAGGCACTGAATGATCCAAATTGCCTGAACTCTTTAAGGCATTGTGGGCTCCTTAAATTCTTTCTCACACCAAGGATGTCAGCCTAACCTTAGTTTCTTCAGTACCTGATTAGTCTCTGGGACATAAATCAGGAAATAATCATCATTGGTGACCAAGAGCTAGAGTTAGAAACTTCAGACGTATATCTCATCACAGGACTGTCCCAGAGAGTGGAACTAGTCAACTTATATGAGCCACGACCAATTTGGGCAAGCATATCCATGTTTCTTGCCAAACATTGCCCTGAAGCCCTCAAATCCAAGAGTAGCAAGATTGATATTGCCATCGTTTGAAATCTAACACTGAGAGTGCTACTTTTGACCATCAATAGAGTGGTGGGGTCCCAGGCAATGCATGAGACTAACAAGTCAAAATTCCTATATGCCATCGAATTCACAGCACCGATGATCTTCAATTAGGTGGAAGCCATGAAGATCAACATAAAACGCCAATTGGCCAAAGCTAAGGTAGGGAATCTGAAACAATTTTGCTTCGAATCCGTACTAGTGACCTTTTTCTTGGAACAGTTTCCACTATTCCAATACCAATTGACTGAAGTAGATCCTCCAGTGCCACGTGACCCACGGATGGCCCTCTAGAGTCATTTGACACCCAAGATCACTGATGGCCAACACATGTCATACAAGCCTACCTTATCTTCATGGCTACCACGAAAAAATATTGTCGTGGAGGACTGTCCATACAGTGGCACTAACTTTTGTGGAGGTCCAGACATGCCGCTGCCAGATGGGGAGGATTTTGACGATGAAGGAAAAAAATCAAATTTTTTTATTTTGTGACTTTTTAATTGTTTTTGATATATATGTGTTTATAAAATTTCACTTTGTTAATTCAGATTTTGGACCAGAGCATCCTACTGTGACATCCCCAACAGCTAGCCACGTCGCCTCCCAATTTGATGTTATCGCTCCTTATCAGGAGGGGAGTGAAAATGAGGAGGATATTGTGAGGAACATTGAGGGGTTGAATCATGGTATCCCAAAGTATGCTTGGATGCGAGACATTCCTTGCCAGTACCAGAGACACACAATGGGAGTATCATATCAGATTCACTGATTGTTGTCTCATGTTGAACGAGCAATGTCATGCTACCACGATCACCACACTGATTAGTTACTAGGTCTAACATTTACATTTTTGAGGCCTACGTGCCACAGATGTATGAGGCCTATGAGACGCCGATGTTATTTTAGACACGCATATTATTTTTTTTGGGTTTTAATGTATCAAACATTATCACCATATATATATGTATATGCTATATTTTGTTGCTTACTATGGTACAAATGATTTGTTTTATCTTTTCGGATGTTTCACAAATGTCAATCTAACACATAATTAGCTAATGCATATGTCAATGTATTCATGCTTCTAGGAATATGATGATATGTAATGTAATCAAAATGCCTTTCCAGTAGACGAACGCGGAGATACATTCTCATTATTTGAGGGTTTCTGACGAAATATTTCCCGTTGAGTTGAAGGATGACAAGCTCTGAATCTAGGTTGACAACTAACTCTCGAATGTCAAGAGAAATGGCTTCTGACAATAGTTCGATGACCGCATTGTATTTAGAAAACTTGATAGTTGTGCAACCTAAACAAATACCTTGAAGATCAATCAAATCACCATGAGGGTCATAAATAGCCCATGCTACGGAGGATAGGTTCTCGGTACTACGACAAGCACCATCAACAAAACTGATGTGGAGAGTCACAAACATCTTCAAAGCAAGGAAAACATAGTAAACAGGAAAGTTGTTTGAAAACTCACACACCAAACCACACTACACAAAAATGAATGGCACACTAATGTACACAAGTAACCATGCAAGATGACCTAAGTATAGTACTTCTTGAGAGAGTCCATGTTGGGACTTTGGTAATTGATCAACATAGATGAACACCGGAGTTTTACCGTTGTCATAACAAGTAAGCGTTGACTTGGCAAACTAACAGAGTAGAACTCATAGAAGGAATTTCCCCCATGACCCCTAGGCGAGGGAGGGTTACAAATCGGATGACAACCCCATTGAAATAATGGGAAATGGGGAAAGACTCGAGGAGGGAGAACAATCCTAAATCCATGAAAAGATAAAATTTCCCTTTGTTGAAAGAGCTTAAAATGGCAGGCAAAATTGACATGTCAATAGATATATGAGAAGATAACTCTTCGAGACTGGTGGAGATGACCACCAGGTGAGGCAGGAACGAGGAATGATGATGAGTATCGGTCAAGGTGGTTCCTCAAGAGAAATTACTTCCATGATACCTTCATTAGTAAATGTCTCATCTAAGGGAGCAAGAGATTCCAAAGTGCTAAGCCATGGGGATTGAGAATACATATCAAGAGAGGTCTTCAAAACAGAAGAATCAGAGGATATAGAGCACGAGGCCAAAACAATTTCCACATAATTAATTTCGTCAGTACTAAGTGCCATAACCTTGCCCCAGGTATCAACACAAGCTGGTGAAGGTATGACACAAGGGTCAGATTTGATTGAGACCATGTTGACAGAGGCAACATGAGGAGGTGTGAACGAAAAAATTCCCATTAAGGAAGAATATTTAAAAAGACCTACCGCCACACTCTCATAGGGAGAACCATTGTGCTTGACGTATAGAACAATGCCATCTGAGGAGCAAGAGGAAAAGAAGGACAGATGGTCAACAGTGACAATATTCCTTTGGTGGGGAAAGGAAATCACGCAGAATAGGGAGGAGGCTACAACATACATAGCATGGGTCTAGCTACGGAAAAGTAGAAGATTATAATTGATATTGGCATCAATAATAACTACCTCGTCTTGTATTGTCTTTACCTCTAAAGTAATGGAAAGGTTAGGTAAGACATCAAAGGGTCACGAATCGCGTTGATCGAAAGCTTCCAAAGTGTTCAGGGATTCGTTCAAAGCTGGAGAACCAATGGCCTTCCAGAATGCAATTGACATGATGCGGGTGGAAGCACCTTCATCAATGATAGTCCTGTGGATGGTCTTCTCATTGACGATTACCTAAATGAGAAAGGAAATATGATGAGGTAGGCATGGAACATGGTTCTCTAGATCAAAACATATCAAATTGGAATTGGTGGGACAATACCCTCAATAGTTGAAAACAAATATTTCTGCTGTGATGTGAAGCTTTGGAGCACCTCGAGAGCTGACATACTTGATGGCACCTGAGCCAAGTCCTCAACAAGATTATAGTACTGAGTGGCTCGATCGTTGGGATTGTATGAGGATTTCCTTAGCACACCTCGACAGGGTGGCCAAATAACGGAATCAGGGCTAGGGAAACCGATATGAAGAGGGCTAGAACTCATAGCAGAAGAAGAAAGGGTGGCTTCTTTCTCTTTCCTGGCTATCAGAGTAGGAGTTCAGTTATCTTTTGATCCAGTAGCCACATTAATAGGCATGCTCATCATGAACACTTGAGATCCTAAGGAAGCAAAGGATTGAGGTTGGTCTACCATTTGGGTCTACTGAGACTAAAATGGCTCTTTTAGGATAGCTTGGGTCCCTTTGAGCAAAATAATAAATTCAAATCGTTGAGGAAAATCCTTGGTGTAGTGATCCTCCTCACAAGTGAGGCAGTGATACTTAGGTTTCCATTCTGAAGACTCACCAACAAACAATTTAGGAGGACCCCGTTTTTGGGCATTGGCTTTACCCTTGCCTTTTCCTTTCTTCTTACCTTTCGAGGATTTTTCTGTTGCAGTAATTTACACAACGTGGACCTCTAAAGTTTTACCAGGGCTAGGTGGATTTTGAGAAGAACTATTGGAAACAATGTTTGAGACCGAATTCTATTTGGAAGAATATTTAACAGGGTTTTGGGACACTAAACCAATGACTCCATCAACAGGGGGTGTAGCCTGTGACTTCGATGTTGTGGGATCGAATTATGGCCGTGAAGCATCTGGTAATAACTCATACAAAGTGCTAGAATGAGAGTAAACTAGATCTAAGTACTGGGCATGAGAAATTTCTTGTGCTTCGGTAACACACCCACCCATAGCTATATTACAAGCAATCGGGGCCACTAATGACTTAGTGAACCATTTAGTGAGAAAATGATCAAAAATATTGAATTTGATTAGGCAATGTCTACATCTCCATTAATGGATGTGATCAGAGATGTGTGTCGCAGTATCTTGCTTAAGCGATGTGAGAAAATAGGTGTCAGTTTCATAGTGAATCAGTAGTTGGAAATGCATGAGGAAACACATGGCTAAATAGTTAAATTCATGGTAAGTAATTCAAGGAAGCTTGATGTACCATTTGGTTGTAGCACCTGTGGGGGTTCATTGGAAAAGACAGAGATGAATGGAATCGTCAACATAAGAATTCGAAGATCACCAGAGGTGATATGTCATCACATGGGCTTGAGGATCTTCTTTTTCTTTCCCATCAAATTTTGGACAATTTCTCAGGATCTTGGGTGGAATTGGAGGCTAGTATGGTGAATGAAGAATTGGATCATCTATAAGGCAAGACACATATGGAAACTCTAGTGTGGCCAAGAAATAAAATTGAGTATTAAAAGGCATTGGATGTCAGTAAGAAGGTCCAGCCAGAGGAGCCCATCCCTGCTGGTAAGAATTTTGGCTCCATAGTGGGGGGTTTTGGCCATATGGCATTTGATTCTACCCCCATTGTGGGTTACCTTGACCATAGGGAGGATTTTGACCTTGAATGCCTTGGATTTGTCTAGTCATAGGTTATTTATAAGCAACATACGGGTTAAGAGGTTATTGAGACTATTGACCTTGGGCATATGGGTATTGTACCTGTTGTCCCTGAACATACAGGTGGTGAACCTGATTCCCCTGAACAAGAGGATTTTGAACCTGGTCCCCTTGGGCATAAGGATTATACACTTGTTGCCCTTGAACATAGGGATTTTGTAGCTACTTCCCTTTACCAAAAGGATTCTATACCTATTGACCTAGGACATTAGGGTTTTGTACCTGTTGATATGTATATAAGGGTTTCTGCTGCCCGGGTTAGTTTTGTTGTTTCAAGGGTTGGCCTTGCGATTGCAAAACTTTTCCCTAGGGCTATAGAGGTTGGCCTTGCAAGGACATGGATTGAGAGGTTAATGGAGTGTAGTGGCCAATCTAGGGTGCTATATTAGACTAGATTTATTATCAACCAGGGTAAGTAAACTTCGAGGCACGTGTCTAAAGTCTATAGACATAAAGGATTCCTAACTAAGTGTTTATTATGATAAGCTACAATACTCCTTTACAGAAGGTTAATATATGTTTCCTCTCACCTTAACACTCAGATCACGTAATTTATCTAACTGTCCTAAAGGTACAACGTATTGCTAGACTAATATTTTAAGCCTCTTACAAGGATGCTATGCACAAAAGCTCTGTCTAGTTAACATTTAAGCATTCATGAAAAATCAAAAGCACACTGAATTTTAAATGGATGAAAACATAGTCTATGGAGATGCTTTAAAATATAACGATGGATCAAATATCTTACAAGATATGGTTCAATGATCTAACGATAAAATCTTCAAGCTATCACAATAAATACCATTTGTGAGAATTTCTAATCAAATCGACAAAATCATAACCATGGAAGTAACACTAAACACTATGCAAACTATTCAAATTCAAAAACTGCTAAGGAAATGAAATTAACAGTATACCAATCCACGCAAGGCCCATCAAGAAACGAGATTATTAACGCATAAATGCTATTAGATTAACACGGTCACTGTAAATAAGTTCTGAAGATTGCAATCACATACAATACACAAAGATAATAATCGTAACTGTTTTTGAAAAAAAATAATACACAGTCTTTATCTGCTTGTCCCTATCTGAATCGAATGTACATTCATTAAGAAGATTTTATGCTTTTACAATGGAGTGATTTTTGGCCATTTCTAATCTAAACCGATTTCCAAAAACAAAACGAAACTAGTTTGGGAAACCATGGCTTTTTACTGGCTTTGTAACCAAAAGGCTGGGGTTTGACCAACGTTGACCGCACAACCAGTAGCTTTTGATTTGCTGTAGAATCAATTTTTCACCATGCATGTACATTCCAGGTCTCATTCCTATCCATTGATTTGGCTTGCCTATCATGCCACATATCAAATGATAAACCATTTACACAATGTTATGACTTCCTGTAATCTTCTTGTTGAAAATTCCCAATTTCTAACATAAAAATTCATAAATTAACTTTAATTTAAACTAACAAGTATAATGCTACTAATTAATCAATTTCGATGGATATAAGGGGTCTATGGAGGAACAATATAGACAAATGATGGTGTTTCTAGAAGAAAAATATGGTAATGGAATGGTACCAACATCTCCCCCAAGCTCAATGACTTACCATGTCCTCATGCTAATCCTGATGCGCTGCCTCTATAGTCTGTTCCTGCCTATACCTCTGCTGCTTTTAACAATGCATCTATGTTCTTCTTAGCTTGGGCATCTTTTTGAATGTGGAGCTCATGTTTCAAACTCTTGTATTTCTCCTTGACAGCTTTCTTTTGAGTATACCATTTGGTTGCCCACTTGCAAATGTCAGTTTGTTCAGCCTTGAGCTCTTTGATTTGCTCCTTAAGCTTCTCGTTCTTCTGCTGGGTTTTCTTACTCTGAGTTTTCAACATCTCGTTCTCCCTCTTGATGACTTTCTCCAGCATGTTAGCCTCCATCCGTTCTTCTTTTAACTTTTGAATTTGTTTTTCCAGCCTCCTTCGTTTCTTGATTGTAGGTGGTGACTCTTTTCCTTGCCTATTGTTGCTCTCAACCTCCATTTCGGCTTTTGGTCTAGGCTTTGAGTGAGCAGTGCTCTCGATTTCCATCGATGAATGTGCATTTGATTCTGGTTGATCTTCTTGTGGCTGGGTCTTTTGTGCTCTCTTGGATCTTCTTGTATATGTAGTGAAAATTTTATCTTGCTCCATTTTCTGGGCAACCTCTTGCCTCATCTTTCTCGTCCTCACACTATTGCTAGGTGGAGGGACATTGCTTGATTTGTGCACATGGATCTCTTCATCAATGTCAAGCATAAATCCCGAGTGCTCTTGTTGTTCTTGCTCATCCTCTCCATCTTTGATTTGATTGGCAACCAGAAATTCCTTCCATGTCTTTCCCTTTTTCTGCACTTAAAATTCAATGAGAATTTTAATTAACCCGAAATGATACAAGCTTTTGTCCTCATTACCCTTTTGCTTTTGGATAGTTTTTGACATCTTGGTCAAGCCCTGTAAGAGGAAATATGGTAAACTAATGGTGCACTGCCCTTTTAAATGTAACAAGAGTTTGACGAGGTATAAATGGATTATGTTGTAACGACCCTCACATGTAACAAATTTTTGAATGATATACACCATTTCATCCCATGGATGCATCAGCCAACTCCTAGGGACACCCTTCTTCCAGTTAACAGATGAAACCCTCGACCTGGACATGAATTGGGTCCATGATTTTTCCTTGAATTGTTTTGGTTTGAAGTATTTTTCTTCTTCTGGGCTGATCCCCAAGGATTGTGCTATGGTGTCTTCTAACATCCTAAATGAGAAATTTTCTATCAATGCTTTCTCTCCATTAAATGTAAAGGAAAACTATTTAGTTAATTCCTCATTGCTCCCATTAAACTTCTCCAAGAAGGGTAGCCATTGTTTTTATCCTAAAATTGCAATACGGTCATCATGGTACTCAGAACTATCAAATGTGTTTGGCTCTACTCTATTAGTCATTTTGACAGAGAAACTCCTGCTCTAACCCTCTTCATTTATGCTTAATAATTTAACAAGGATCTTTTGGTTTGTTACCTTTGTTTTCGCTCCACACAACCGACCTGGTAGCGCCCTCTGTTCTTTGAGATCAGCCTCTTCAATGGCATAGGCAGCGACCGGATGACTATCCTTGAATTATGGCAGAGGTGGAAACTTTTGAGCCCAATTATTGTGCTTTCCTTTCGTAGCACTTGTTGTTCTCGGCCTTTGTTTTTGAAATCACAACACTTGAATTGCTAGTATGGAACGCCCTTTTTACAACTAATAATGAAATGGAATTTTAACAACCGACTTGACCCAATTTACTGTAATAATAATAGAGTGTATTCATATTTCAATGGAAAAGGAGTAACTGTACTGGGTTGTATGAGTACCATCATGAGAACGCCGTAAGCATGTATGGAGTACTGGAGTATAATAATGGATAGTTGTTTGCATGAGTCGACTTGGTCAAACGATCATGTTATAACTTGGACGATTGAAAAACAATGAATGAAATCGTGTAACATTTGGCTTTCCGATAGTTCACCACCTGTCCCTTGCTCATTAGTACTTGGCCAAATAGGGAGATGTTGGACTGATAGTAAGGTTTGATGGCCGATGAGGAATTAATAACAAGGCTGGGAGGGTGGTATAATAGAGGATTTAAAAATCATAGGAGTATCGGGATAGGCTAGAGTGTTGGGAAATGATAGGAATTAGGAATATGACAAGGGCGATGGATATATAGGTGTTTTCAAAATTGATCATAAGAATTCATAGTCATCACATTTAACACTAAAATAATCTAAGAATTTAAATGTTAAAAATAAAAATTACAACAATACATTACACTTTTATTGGTTGATCAAGGGTTGAGTTGGCATGCATAGGTAGGACTAGTCTTTCTTGTTCAAATATGACTAATCTTTGTTGTCCATAACAGGTCCCTCTGAGATGAATTTGGATACAACAGGTCCCTCTGAGATCTGGAGAATGTTTGTGTAGCTTCTTTGAAATCTGGAAAAGAACTATGT
>APFE031073383.1:0-24858 GCA_000404065.3 Pinus taeda | reverse complement strand
AAAAAGTGGAAACATTATTTAATGGGAAAAGAGACAGTTATACATATTGATCATCAACCACTTCAATATTTACACTCCCAAACTAAGTTGCAGAAATCAAGACACTATAGATGGATGGGTTTTCTACAACAGTTTCATCTAGTCATCAGAAGCATGAAAGCTACATTGAACAATATGCTGAAGATATAGACTTTAAATATCTATATGCAACTTTAAGTCATGGCAAACAAGTAGAAGAATTGGATTATCATGTTAAGGACCAGCATTTGTATCATTTTGGGAAGCTATGCATTCCACAAACTGAAAGAGTAAAGATAATTCGAGAGGCACACACTTCTCTAATATCAGGTCACTTTGGTGTAGGTAAAACAGTTGCACAACTACAAAGATTTTGTTATTGACCAAAAATGAATGAGACAGTTTCTAGATATGTAAGAGGGTGTACCATGTGTGCTAAAAGCAAGCTCAACAATAGAAAACTAGGCTTGTGCACTCCACTACCAGTTCCTTCTCATCCTTGGGAAAGTGTTTCCATGGACTTCGTTGGGGGACTGCCTAAATCATGGAAAGGTAAAGAATATTTATATGTTGTTGTGGATAGGTTTAGTAAAATGTGTATTTTAATACCTTGTAACAAATAGATTACGGCTGAACAAACTGCAAAGTTGTTCTTTCAGCATCTATGAGTTCATTTTGGATTACCCACTTCCATTATATTTGATCGAGATACCCAATTTGTTGGGAAAATTTGGTCAAGTTTGTGGGAATTGATGAACAACAGGCTGAATAAGGGTATAGCTTTTCATCCACAAATAGATGGCCAAATAGAAGTAGTCAATAGGATAGTGATCCAGTTGCTTAGAGGATATTACACCAAGAATCCCAAGCTTTGGGATGAACATTTATGTTATGTGCAACACGCTTACAACTGAGCTAAACATTCTTTTACACAGAGATCTCCTTTTGAGACATGTTTTGGTTTCACACCAATGTCTCCCTTGGATTTTGTCTTTGGTAAAGACATAGCGGTTAATGGACACAACGATGTGGAAAAGGCAACCACGCTCATCGAACAAATCCAAGAGATTCACCAGCTAGTACAAGAATATCTGGAAAAGAGCCAAGCCAAGTACAAGGCAAGGCATGACAAGCATAAGATGGGGCATAGTTTCCATGTTGGTAATCAAGTCTGGCTGTATATCAGCAAAGACAGATGCAAGCTGAAGGTAAGAAGCTGAAGCCAATAAGGTATAGACCTTTCAAAATACTCGAGAAAATTGATGAGAATTCTTTTTGCCTTGATTTACCAGCTTACATGCACATCTACTCAGTTCTTAATGCAGATAGCTTGAGACTAGTTGAACCTTCATTAATTGAAGATCCCAAAGAGCAGAGTCAATTTCGTTCTATTGATGATCTATTTCCTAGATATCATAATGAATTGCAGGAAGATACAGTTCTAGACAGGAAGGTGAGAACTATGCATAGAGGGGATGTTGAGTACCTAAGGATTGGGCTCAAAGGTTCAAAACCAAGCAGTGCGAAATGGATAGAAATTGGGCAAGCAAGGAATCAATACCCTCACTTGATGGATGCTTAAAAATAAACTTTTGGTGGTTGAAAAGCTTTTTCATTGGGAAGGCTATGATCCAAATTGAATCCTAAACACTCTCTAAGTGTTCATAAAATCTTTCAAATTATGCCGAAAAGATTCAAGTCTTATAAAGATCAAGCCATCATAAGGAATCCTCGTGACAGTTGCAATTTGTGATCAGCATGGAGCAACGAGGACCCTCGATTGAGCGCGCAAACCATTGGCCCATGGTAACATGCGCTGGTGAAAATTGGCAAAATCAAAGGCTACAAAAAAGTAATTAATTTGGTTTCATGGATTCCACAAAACTGGTAGGATATCAGAAGGCCTCGAGGAGGTAAGCAGTTTCAACCAAGTCCTGCCCGATGCCACACATTGAGTGACATGTGTCTGGTGGAAGAGAGAGAAAATTGCTCACATCGAATGGGTAAACATCACACTACTTACCCTCCTGATATGAATGGCGATCGTAGGATCTAGGGGGCCCAGATCAACGGCAAAGGCATGTCCCAATAAATGACCAGATTTGACCAGGTTATAAAGCAAGATTACATGGGATTTGAAGTCCAACATGGATGATGAGTTGGCAGAAGATTTGTTATTTGCGGGTGATCTTGGAGCAAATGAAAATAATGACCGTTCAAATGTGTCCAAGGAACTTGACACACTCACCCATTGTAGAATAGGTGGCCACCTCCCTGTGAAGCATTACACAGTGATGATGACGCTGAACAGGGGAATTAAAATGGACAGAGGTAGGAGAACTAGAATGCTGGGAAGCAGAAATGAACCATCAGAAAGTAGATTAGCTTTAAAGCCACAAACTGACAGAAGTAGAGGGAAGTAGCTAGCATAAGGAAATTAAGAGCAAAAAGCATAGAAAGTAAGTCGAGCTCACCTGCAAAGAAAAGGTAGCATCGAGACAGAGCCAGAGAGAGTCAGAGAGTCTATGCACTCTATAGAAGGATTGAGAGGTTCAAGCGAGCTCCTCTGTATATATTTGTTATGTATGAGTCTCAGATTGGGCTCATACTACTGTGACCAATAGAGGTCAAGTTTCAGTAAAGAGAGTCTGTGTACTCCAGTCCTATTGATCCATATCTGTCGAGTGAGGCTCAGTTTGAGCTCATTGTTGTAAAAACTCTACTTTAAAAACATAATAGAGAGGCCACCACTGAAGGCTAGATTAGGAGATGTAGCCTAGGAGCATTGGGTAAACTCCTTATTAAATTTTTTCTATTGCATTTTTTCCTGTTGTGTTTTCCCTAACTGCTTCAATGTCTATGTATTTCACAATCTTATTGATCCTTTACATAAAGTAACATAGGCATATCCATGCACATGAGTCTGTAATACCTTCAATTCTTTGTCCTGGATAGATTCCAGATCAAATTTCAAAAGGAATGTTGCCAACTACTCTATATCTAATCAAAAGACTTAAGAGAGGATTTGAACTAACAATTTCGAAAGGAACGTTGCCAACTAATCTATATCCAAAGACTGGAAGAAATTTAAATATACGAAAAATGATTTTATACACAGATGTGGGTAGATGCTTTAATCATAAAAAAATCACTTCCAACAACCGCATATAGAAAGTCCTTCCTGCTTGTATTTAGGACAAGCTCATGTTTTGGGATTATAACAATGAAGGAGTCTAATTGGAAACTTATTGGAAAATCAAAATGTAATAATTTTTCTTAGAATTAAGGCCAATTTCATAGATGAAATGTAATATGGTCATATAGACAAAGAAATTTATGTAAACCAACAACTTCCAACTCAGAAATTCTAACAATATTCCCTGGATTGATAGTTGCTAAAACAATATTGTAGCTAAACAATGATACGATTGATATGTAAACTCATCCAAAGTACATATTTTCCTACCGAGATCGTACCCTAGACAAAAACCTTTATATTCAAAATGAAATCGAGACACATTAATTCGGTACTACGCTGGAATTACTTGGATGGACACTGAGAATATTTTCTATCTATTCAGCTACATCAGCCTCACCAAAGTGATCTTCTAGGATATAGTAACCCGATGTAGGATCCATCATCCAAGGCCTCTTTTTATAACCTTTATCATATTTGTCAATGGACTTTTTGGCTATATCCTAATTAATCCTCTACTTTCTGTTGTCAACGCTACCATGTTGTATCCTTGCCTGCAAGGGAACATCAAGTAAAAGGGGAAAAAAAAACAAAAAAAATAGTTTTCTATTTCCAATATAAACTTCGATTTTAAAATTTGGGAGAACATTGTTGGAAGGGATTTTAGTGGCGTTATGAAGGGAGCCTACGTAGCCTGAATGACTAGATTTGATCCCAAATCATATCCATGCCCCCCAAATCGAGAAAGGGCACCGACATTTGTATCCTTCAAATGCAAAATGGATCTCGCAATGTGCACATCCATGATCAAGAAGATAAACTTGAGAAATGATAAGAAATATATCTTCAAACTCCAAGGTTGATGTTTAGAGACCAGAAGAAAGGCCATTTAAATAGGCCCATCTGGAAACAAGCAATGAACTTGTTCAATTAATTTTTGGATCAGTAAACTTATTTACAATATTTCTTTCATGTGGTTAGGTGCATCACACACCTGTGGTGGATTCCTTTACACGTTCACTCTCTTGAACTTGGATGGAATTGGAATTTACTACCAAATTTCACATGATGAGGCTCGGGAGTAGATTTTTGGCCATTCAAAAGCTAAGGGTTTTGTGTCATGTCAGGGTGCTTGATCTCAAGCTAGCTCTTCAAGAAAACCCCAGCAGAGGGATGATTGAGAATAATTACGAGTAGTAATATCGATCCCGGGATATAGATGGATTGAACTAGGGTCGCCATCATTTTTCTTGCAATTGGGAACAATGCTGATGCTAGTGGGTGAGAGGCAGAGTTCATCAATCCCACGACCAAAATGAAGCAGGGAGCCATCATCCTTTTTCAATAACTTGTAGCAAAAATTTGGCATGCAATTTTTCAATTCGAAATCCCAGACATGAAGGTATTTGAAATCCTTGGTGCAAAATTAGCATTGAATGTACTTAAGTTCACATATTAATTGCCTTGTGAGAGTCACAATTCTCTGACATGCCAGAAATCAGGAGGGTTGTGGAATTGCTAGAAGATTGAAAGAATAAACAAAACATGCAATAGAGATGAATGTGCCTCGTTGGCCACGTCAACTAGCTTGGGCAACTTGCAATCGAGATAAATTTGGCGCCCTGTTTCTATGTGAGTATATTTGGGTATTCTATTTTATAATTTATGATATTGTTACAGTTTTTTTTACCAGCTACGTTTTTCCATTCTCTGTTTCTATGTTTCCTATCAGGCACGGGGAAATTCTCCTTATGCTAGCGTGGGAAAGTATTTATGATGATTTTTTGTAATGGGGATTATATGAGCGCTTCTAAGTGTGGTCTCTACCTATAGATGTTCTTGTATGGTAAAGAGAAACACATTGCCAAGGGAGATGTATGAAAAAGATATAGAGTTTGATAAATAATGTTGTTATTTTTTTCTAAATAAAATAAAAAATAAAAACTTCTTTCCATATATACTTATGGTATTAAATTAAACTTCTTTCCATATATACTTATGGTATTAAATTTATAATTTTAATGGCTCTTTATGTTTCTATAACTACTTACATTTGTTTTTTAAGTTGAGTGTAAACTACACAGACAATGAGTCATAGAATTGTTAAATTTTTTAAACAAACAATGAGTCAGAGATTTGTTAAAGTTTTTAAACAATTAAACTTTGGTTACATTTTAATATTTTATGGACGTTTTTTTTCCCAACTTGGGAGAACATGTTGGAAATCTTATCTTATATACCATTTAAGGAATTTGTTTAAAAATATATATTATTTTTTTTAAACTATTATGATTAATGCCTTATGTTAAAATTTAAGTTTTCTCAAATGTTTTATTATGATTATTATTATTATTATTTTATGGTAATTTTAAATTTCGCTAAATATCTTATACTTATTTTTTTAAATCTATTTAAATTAAATAATATTTTAATAAAATGTTTTTAATTAATAATCACTTTTAAATATTAAATGATATAAAATGGGCACAGTAAACACCAAGAATTGGGTCTTCCATTTCACTAAGACGCCCTTCCTGTTGTTGGTGATTATGGGATTCATTCAATTGGTTCAACTAATATTTGGTCAATTCGTTCTCCACTTGGATTTGCAACTTGTTCCCAACCTGGTGGTGCATATGCAGATAGGTAGGGATTTATGCATTGTCTGTCTGGTTTACTAATTAAAATCATGGCCAACCCAAAAGTGTATGGTTTCCCTCGTAAAACACTTCATGATTCACTTAGCATATGCTTTCCTCACTTAGTCAAATGCTCCATATAATGTTTGAAGCTTAGCCTCCAGACTAGGTAGCTCCATATAAGGTTTCCTAACTCACACCTTCTCAAGTTAACAGATTAATTTGTTGCTTTCTAAATGACAGTGGGAATGCAGAGGGCATGGATATATGTGGTGTTTCTGAGCAACAAATTAATATTTTTCTTTAGAATGGCAGTGGGAATGTGGAGAGCAAGGAGACATGTGGTGTTTCTAAGCTTCAAAGGCTTAGATGTTAGGAAAGGCTTTGTAGATCATCTCTACATATCCCTCACAACTACCAAATAAATTTGTGTGTTCAATGATTCCCATCAACTAAGAAAATGGGAGGATATGAATACAACCATAAACCACGCCATTGAATATAATATTTTCTCCCCAGACTATGCATCCTCGGTGTAGTGCCTCAACTAAGTGTCATAGATGCACACGAGGGCCATCTCGTTGTTTTACGAAATGGCTCCTATTTTATCTGGAAGCCCATTTTCCAACACATTCCAACACCACAAGATATTGAAGTATGGAAAGGTGATCTATGTCTAATATGTGAGGCTAGACACTGGAAAACAAAAGGGTTGGCTGGAAAATAACTATCCCAAAAATAAAATCACCCCTATCCATGAGCATTCTGGAAAATCCGACAATCTAATTAACTCCATTAAAACACATATATATAATGTTCAAATTCATTCATAAAACTATAAAATCTAATCACTCAAATCTCATAAATTGCACATAAATTACAGTTAATAACTTATAATATAAGAAATGGAGTAAGGTTGGTTGTAATTATTTTAATTATCTTTATTGAAATTAAAATAATTACTTGTAATATTAGCACTGAAGGTGTTGTCATTCTGTATTTTTGAGGTTGAGGGAGTAAACACATAGGACAACATCAAACCCACTTTGGAAGCTGGGATCTAGACCTGCCAGCTTTAGAGAGGGATCTCTCTGTAAAATTTAGCCTTGGTTTATGTGAATTTTAGGCTAGTTATGACTGTACTGATTGTTTTCATTGAATGTTTTGGTTGATTTAATTGCTATAATTCCATTGGGCTATGGAGTCTGCAGATTTAACTGGATTTCACATCAAATTTTAGAGGAGTTTCACAGGGCAAGCTAGGTTGCACTAATTAGATATTTTTAGAAATTTAAATGGATTATGAGAGAGCAAAAATGTAATATTTAATAGAAATTAAGGAGAAACTAAAAATTCCTTAATTTGGCTTCAGAGAAAACATGAAAATTACTAACATCCAGAATAGGGTGCTCTATGTAACATGTCCTATTCATCACAGTTTTTGTTAAGTAATTGAGATTTTCAGAAATAATAGAGAGGAAAACAATGTTTAAACACATCAACTAAAGAAACACATCACCATTTTGTACACCACATAAATCGTGTAAAATTTCCTTGTATTATTGATTCTTCCAAAAACTTCAAAATTACAATTTGCAGAGGAAATTATATTCAGAAATCAACCCTTAATACTTCAAATAGTGAAGTATTTATGCAAATAATTACAAAATCATTACAAAATCATTGTCTCAACTGATAGTGTATTATTTGCCTTATTCTAAACAATATAATTTATCTTTGGCAGAAAAATAGGCAACGTAAACAGTTGCATGGGAAGGTGGCTCTGTTTTGGTAGATTCAATTGATGAATCAGCCTCAAAACTGTGTTGCGCTTATGTGTTGGCTATCGTGTTGGCTATTTTGCTAGCTATTCTTTTTATTGCATCCAAATTACCCTTTAATCGAGTAAATCACAAAGATATTCCCACCTTTTTCATCTAGTATGGTTAATTTAATTACCCTCTGGTAAATCTCATCAACCTCAGTATATTTTGCAAAAGTTGGCTTCATTGTAAAACATGTTTTGCCTGATTCTGGATGTAGAAGTCATTTTCCATCGTTTCTAAAAATTCTTTGGTTATCATATTGCCTTTTATGCCACTGAACTTGACACTACTTCTATCCATTTCCTTCATCTTCAAAACATAATCTTCCTAAGTGATCAATTTATCATTTATCACATATACGCTGGGAAGTCCTTTTTGGATTAATGTTTCAATTTTGTTGCAAAATTTGTTCACCCCTCGCTCTAGTATTTCACATCTTTCCTCCAGTTGATCAATGATGTTCCGTTTGTTCAAAATTTTCTTGACTTCCAAAATAGTGGCAATCCTATCACTAATTCCTAATTATTCAAGTTCATAATTTTTCTTTGAATTCAGGAATTTTATAATTTTGGAGGCTTCTGTGGGCATATCTCCCAATGTCTCCCTTACTTGAACAATGGTTTCTATGGCCTTTTCTATCAATTCTTTCTATTCGAAAATGATTTGGATAGATGATCAAATATCATTCATAGAGTCTAGAATACCCATCCAAATAGTTTCCCTACCTTGGCCCAAGGTATGACCAATTGATATATCCTTTATACCTTCTACAATCTCTCTAACAATCTTTGTGATTTCTGCACTTCAGTAAGACGAGAAGTTTCTGTGATTTCTACACTTCAGTAAGACGAGAAGCTTCAACTCTAGCTTTCTTTTATTCTAGAGCTTTGAGATTTCCATGCAATGTCTTGATCTCTTCTAACTGGATTGACATGTTCGCCAGTGTCTTTGTCACTTGTTCAACACTTGCAGTATGAGTGGAAGAAGTAGCTACAATGGTTGTTCCTATTTTCGGGAGCTGAGTGATGGGTATGGCATCTAGGGGGACTGTGGCGATCTTCTGACTTTGTTCTTTCTCTTTTATCATCTTTTCCATTTCTTCCTCCATCTACTTGATCTATATATTCTTCTCTATAATCAGCGTCATCATATCAGACTTTCATGTTTCATCCTCTTCAATGTCTTTGGTTAGGGGATCCTCTGTGGCTAGCAGTTTTAGTTTCTTACTCAATGCTACAATATCCCATATTTTTCTTCTTGATGATCTCCTATGCAACATTTATATATTTAGGATCATACCTTATCGTGATTACCAAATCTTCCAAATATTTGATCCTACTATCCTTTTCTAAGGATGATAACTTTTCCATTTTCAACTGAGACTGAATGTTGGCAAATGAAACCTACAAATTGGACAATGACATTGTAGTATTAGTTAATGTAGAAGAAATCATCTCACCAGTCTTCTTATGCATCTCCATTTGATCAATGGGATGGGTATCTTTAGTGCTAAACTCAAATGTAGTACTCTTGTAGTCTGCCAATGTTTTGGGATGTGGAATTTTGGGTCTCAAGAAAGGCCATCTGCATCTTTCCATGCTTCATGTCAAAAATTAATAACAATCAGCTATATGAGCTAGAGTTCTACTTCCAAAAGCGATTGTAGCTATTGTTCTTAAGAATATCGTTATTAAGTTTAATCTCTCTGTACCTATCAAAAACAATCTTCTCCTTCTCTCCTTAGAAATTCTATGAATCTAGCTCTGTTTCCTTTTGACCTTGTGATGCTAAAGTTCCAATAGTAGATGTAACAAATTTTATTCTTTTAGATGGTGAATCTATAATTATAATGGTAGCATGATCTTCTATCTCCTTATCAATATCTATCCTAAGAGTCACTTTTGCCCTTTTTCTGTAACTAATCTTGAAATATTTGGCCTCACTACCTGTTATTGATGATGATCCCTCCCCTATTTGTCTTTTACTCATTTTCTCTTGAGGAGTGGGAGTCTGTAAACTTGAAGTAGAAATAGTTGTTCTTCAGCTTCCAACAAAGTATTCTCTGTCTATTCCAACTGATTTGTATACTTTTCTATCTTAGGCATTGAGGTATGGATGTGGGGAGTAGTTTTGTTTTCTACTCTTAGCTTGGAAATTATACCCAAAGGGTCATAAGACCATGTAAAAATCAGGCTAAATTTCGTCTCTTTAAGAAATTTTCTGCTTCTTCTCCTGTTGTCCTTGTCTTGCATATGAATGGGCCCACTTGTGTCTTTATGCGAAACTGTGACCTCTTATTTTCCACCACAAAATGAATGTCATCATAATTTAACATTTGTCTGATGTATTCTAGGGAAACAATACTCACGGGGAGGTTTTTAAGGAGTTTGTATGGTGCCGTTTCACATCCATAAACTCTAATTTTTGTGTAGTTTTGGTATAAATACCAATCTCCACCCTTCGCCTAATCTATTAGATGTAAAATTCTTTTGATATATTCACTGATTTTAGGTTGTATTGAGCTGTTTAGGATGTTCATTGTTGGGTGAACAAACTCTTCAATAAATTGTTTGTATGAGAATTCTTGTTGCTCCTTCATGACCAATGCAATCCAAAAAGTCACAGGTTGCCAATTTCCTTCATCATCTAACTTCTACATAGAAAAACTAAACCTTTCTACTTGATAATAAAGGAACATGTAGATTAAAATGTAAGTGTAATTAAACACCTTCTTTGCTAGAAATTTTAGAAACTGTTCATGAATGCTATCAGCCAAGAATTGACTGAAATTGAATAAAATGGATGGTCTACTGTTTGTGGAAAATATGGAAAAGAAACCTAGAATGGGCTCATGTACCCACTGATCAGAATAATAAGACAAAATTTATGAGATTATGGACATATTTTCTTTAGCTTAATTAGTGCGATAGAGGAAGGGTATGGAGGGTTCATCTTGGGTAATTGGGAATTTTTAGGCAAGAAGACCTCAAAAATTTTGGATCTTGTAGCAAAATCAATCTTCTGGTAGAGTTGAGTGAAGGCTTCTAAGGAGAAAGGGACACTATTTTCCATAGGGGGAGACATCATCATCTAGTTTATGGATTGGCTGTTAATTGTAAACAGGCTGTCACCAGATGGGGCCATAATAGCTCTCTGGCTAGGGACATAACATGCTTGCCATTTTGTGTTGAATTTAGGGGCTTGGAAGGTCATATGGAAGATATAATGAGGAAGATTGGATTCTCAGAGTCCAATTTCTTCAGTTTTTTCTGCATGCTTGTCCTCAAGCTAATACTATAGCTCTAAAAACTCACAGTCACACTGGGTTTCACTAATCTGATAATCCTTGTTAGTGAAAGTAATGTGATCTAAAATATGGAGGGAGGGATCAATGGATTGACATGTTTATCCTGGGTTTTTATCTTTGGAGGCATGATTAGATTAGATAAAAGTAACATTAAGTGACAAGATAGCTTACTAGGAAAAGTTTGAAGCAATGAGTTGTCAGGGAAGGAAACAGAGGGCTGTCAATTCTGATCTAGTCTCATTGCACCACTACTTTGAAAATGATTTCTTATCAAAACTATGAATTAAAGAGAATGAGCAGTGAAAGAGAGAAAGGTGATGGTCCGAAAGATTTTAAACAACAATGAGAAGTTCTGTTGGAGGTGGCGTGGGACTGTTAAGTTTGAATGATTACTAAGAAGGTGAATTGAATGTCAAATGATTATTTTTTCCGGGAGAGCAATTAATTGGGCAACAATGAGGCGACATGGTGGGAGATGAGTGGGGGAGATGACGAAGTAGGGACATGGTAAGAGGATGAGGGGAAGGTGGGTTTAGAGGGAGTATAGGGTGGTAAGCAGTATTGTCTAGGGCGGTTGCGAAATGATGAGAATGTGACATGTTAGGATGGGCCCAATAGGGTAAAACTGCCTTTTCATACCCACCCCCTCCCCCTGACAGTGAAGGTAGAATGGAGAGGGAGGACGAAAGAAAATGAGGGTCATGGATCATTAGGGGTAGATGATCTTCATGCTCTGACAGCAACATCCATTAACTTTATACGGAAAAATAACTTTGTCCATATGCACCTTTATTTCTTGCTTTTGGACTTATGATAGAGGTTAGAAATAAAAAAACATGTAAAAATACTTTATCCCACTGTGCCCTTTTTACAATGTTACTAAACTTAGGATAAAAGGAACATAGGCATATATTTATAAAACTAAATTATTTCTACCTACCCTTTAACTAAACTAAAATTTTGATTCTTCTAAGGGGGTGCACTTATACTAGCAAACCTGCATTATTTTCTTTTATGAAAAAAGGAAAAACTATATAAATCTTATCACTTATTTCTCCTATTGATTCATATTAAACAGTTGAATCAATGTCATTTTCTACCTAACTACTCATTTACCAAGATTAAACTGTTTGGCAAATATTTATTCTCTAGTCTAATTTACAGAACTTTAAACATGTTTAACTATGATTATACTACATGATTAAACAAATAACTAGTTGTTGTGGCATTTTAAACAAGATGCACACAACCTTTATTTATTAATGATGAAGAAATCTATCTATTAGTAGTGGCATTTAGAATTGCAACACTTTCACTATTATTTATTTTTGCTTTTATTTTGATGGGGTTCTATATTTTATTCTTTTTCAATATTTTTGTTTTTCTTCTTTCTTTTTTTATTTATACCCTCTTTTCATTTTTATTCTAGTTTTCTTTTATTTGGAAATCATTCACAGATTGAAAATTATTTACAATATAAGATTCCTGAGATGAAATACTCAATCATCTTGTGATCCTATAAATTATAGGACCCTAACAGTGGCTCCAACTTGGGATGGCACTCTCCCTGCGAGGTGCTAAGAACATTTGATCAGTAGCCTTGAGTGTTCCATTTCAACAATATCCACCTCTTATTTCTTTTGTTGTAGAAGTAATTATGGAAACATATCGATGGAAGCTTAGGGCCCTCTCTACGGGCTTAAACTTCTGTCAATAGGTCACCCAATAAAAATAATAAATACAATTATATTTACAATGATTTGGTGCTAGAAAACTTGTACTTCTAAGAGAAATAGTACTTTAGCATTCTGTCATTCATAGGTGGACCAGGCATTTATGTTCCGTCAAGGTGCTTGAGAAAAAATGCATTGTGATTGATTGTCAAATTTTCCATGCTTCACGTTGTCCTATCTTCTAGAATCCTGCTTTAAAACTCTATCACCCAAAGTGAAATCATCTACTTTATTTCTTCTATCAAAAATATTTTTGATATTCTCTTGGATGACCAAAGCTTTATTATAGAATTTTTCCCTGGATTGTTGCAATTGAATAGTTTGATCAATCCTCCTTTGGATGTCATTAGGCTGAACCTGCAATTCTTGAATTATCTTAATAACTGGAATTCCCAAATAGGATGGAAAAAAAACATCCATCCCATAAACCAATTGGTATGATGACATGCCAATCGATTTCTTTGTTGTGAGCCTATCAGCACAAAGTGCATTTATCAATTTGTTGTGCCATGACTTTTTGTTCTATTCTAACATCCTTTTAATAATGTTTACCAGACTCTTATTTCAAGATTCATCCAAACCATTACCCTGTGGGTAATAAGCAGTTGAATATCCCAAAGTAATATGATACTTATTATAGAAGTCTATCATTTTATTGGATTTAAAAGTTGTAGCATTATCTATAATGAGCCTGTTGGGACATCCAAATCTAGACAGGATATTGGTTTTTAGAAATTTGATAATAACAGCGTCAGTAGTCAGTCTGGAAGGTGTGGCCTCAATCAATTTGGTGAAGTAGTCGATAGATGTGAGGATCCATTTATGTTGGGCAGTGGATGGTGGATGGATTCCTCCAATGAAATCCAATCCCCATTATTGGAAAGGACTTTCAAAAGATATGGGTTTTAGAGGTAGAGGAAATAGTTTTCTTTTTTCCCTCAAATATTTAGCATTTGTGACAGGAGGTTACCTTATGAAAATCAGGGAAAATTGTAGGCAAGTAGAAACCAACTCTAAGGATCTTATTAACAATCGTTTTCCAGTGTATATGTCCACTACAATCATCTTCATGGAATTCCTACATTGTTCTTTCTGCATCATCTTTCAATAAACATTTTAGTAAAACACCACCAACATATTTCCAATATAAAAGATTATCTATGATGAAAAATTTCACTGTTTTATCTTTAGAAATCTAGCCTTTGTCTTAGTTAAACTAGGAGGAGCATTTAAATTGAATAAAACAAAAATGAGGTTTGGATACCCAGGTGAGGTCATAAAAGCCTCATCTAATTGTGGAGTTGGTGTCTCCTCTTTATCATCTAATGCAGCTACAAAGTTGATATCCATTGCATTAAAGTTAGATTCGGCCATAAATTTGGCTAACCCTTGTCCTTTGATGAGCTTGGTGGGCTATATTTCCATGTCATACTTAAGAATTATTGCAATCCATTAGCCTCTTTTACCATCTAGTCTATTTTGGGTTAAAATAGCTTTAAACACAACATTTGGTACATAAGAAATTATGTGAGAATGGAGGATATAGACCCTAAAATCTTTGATTGCTTTTATTAATGCAAAGGATTGTTTTTCCATTATATTATATTTGAGTGCAACATCCCTTAAATCATTGTTTAAGAAAGCATGGTCTATTCAAATCCATCATTGTTTTTCTATGAAAGGACAGCCGCAAAAATGTATTTAGAAGAAAATGAAAAGATTATAAAATCTTTCGTGAAATCTGGACTGATTAGGATTAGGGCTTTTGTACATGCTTTCTTAACTTGATCAAATGATTTCCTAGCCTCAATGTTCCATCTGATTCCCGAGTTTTTTTCAGCATATTTGTTATGCTTTTGAGAAGTTCTGCAAGGTTACAGATGAATCTTCTTAGGAAGTTTATTCTGCCAATAAATGATTGAAGTTCCTTAATTTTTCTAGGATGGTTTATTTTCAGAATGGTGTCAATCCTTTTGGGATCAATTTTGATACCTTCCTTAGAGATGATATGACCGAGAAGTTTTCCCTCTTCAATGCCAAACAATGTTTCCTTAGGATTTAGTGAAATCCCAAACCTTATGTATTTCTCAAATACTCTTTTCAGATGTAACAAACGTTCTTCAACAATTTTGGAATAAATATTAATGTCATCTAGATAAATCACAATAAACCTGCCAATTTCATCAGCATCAACAATATCATCAGCATCAACAATATCCATTACTCTTTTAAATGTGGCTCCAACATTCATTAACCCAAAGGGTACCTTCGCATACATTAAGGTACCCCATGGAGTAGTAAAGGTTGTTTTATCTTGATCTTCATGGATAACTAAAACCTAATTATAAACTGAGAAACCATCTAATAAAGAAATCCTAGAATATCCAACTACCTTTTGTAGAATATGATCCATTTTTGGTAATGGGTAGTTGTCTTTTAAGGAAAATTTATTAAGGTTTCTAAAATCTATGGATAGTCTGATTTCACTAGTTTTCTTCCTTGTCGGCACTATGTTGGAAACCCATTTAGAGTACCTAAGAGGGACTATGATTTTAGAGTCATACTTTCTTTTAATTTCTTTCTCGATTAAAGGCATCAGCACTGGATTCATTCTTTGAAGTTTTTGTTTAAATGGTGCCTATTCCTCTTTAATTGGAATTTTATGTTGTATAATCTTTGTATCATAAGTTTTTAGATCTTCATAGCTCCAGGAAAAAACATCATTCCTTGAATAAAGCAATGTATTTTTGAATTTTGGCAGTTGGGAGTGATTTGGATAGTTTTATGATTTTAGGATATTTTTCACTGCCTATGTCACAATCTTTTACTGTTGCTCCTATGGGCTCGATCTTAGGATTCTTAGCCACATTATTGAAATCAAATCATTCTTCCAGTGGAACTAGACCTCTAGGTAAAATGTTATCCTTAACTGAAGTGTTTCAAACTCTTCCTTTTCTGGATCTATCTCAAGCAATTCTATTGTATTTACAACTTTATTTATGTATATATTTACATTTGATTTTTCTAAATACCTTTCTAGATTAGAATGTGCAACTATTTGATTTTCTAATTTAGATACCAAGTCTATACTATTACCTTCAAATTCATCCTTAGATTGGAAAAAGTTTTCAAATTGCTTATCATTGCCAAACACTTGCAACAATAGGCTCCCTCAAGAGGAGCAAGAACTTTTCGTCCTAACCTAATTAATCTGAGCTTCCTAAATTAATCTGATTAATCAGGTTAGGAAGATTACATTAACTTGGAATAAATTAACTTGAAATTTTTTTCTCACTCAAGAGGAGCAAGAACTTTTCCTCATAACTCAAACTGACCTTGACTTTCAAGAATCAGATGAATATAAACAAGATTTTGAAAACTCCATCATGGAAGTCCATAGGTAGTATAAACTTAGGAGAAAAAATAATGTAGACACCCTTAACCACAAAAACTCTAAGAATCCTGCTAAAAAATCCTCTGAAAATGATCCTAGGAAAACCACAGATAGTTCTCCTAAGAAGACTGTTGATAGTTATGGCAAAAAGATAGTAGAAACTCCTGCCAAAATGATAGTTGATAGTGTTTCTAAAACTACTCAAACTGATATTCCAACCACAATTCAGTGAAAAGGGACTCTATCAAAAGAAATTATTGATCAATCTGATCTTCCTAACTTGATTAGCATAAGGCATTTTACAGGAGATGGTTGAAAAATCCAGACTGTTTGCAACGATATTTTGTTTTCTAGGAATTGCTAAATGGTCATTCTGATCGCTTTGATTTCAAAGTTGCCATGCCATTGTATCTAAGGATCCACCTAGATCAATCCTCCGCATTGAGGAGCTTTTGGACCACCAAAATCTTTTCATTAGTTAATTGGCAAGTGAGGGTACTATGCCCTCACCTTTTCTTTCTCCAACCATCTGGCCTTACTGGGATGCATTCCATCGAATCCAACTTGAAGGTATTCTACATCTCCTCGCCATGAAGTCCTGGTTCTTCTGTTGAGGATGATGTCTTCGGGAAACTCATCGAGATATTCAGGTGCAAAATCATCGATGGTAGGAACTGTGCCCACCTCATCAGTGTTCATGATCAAAGGTGGATCATACAGCTTCAGGTTCTCCACATTCACTACCAAGTACATCTACATATATACCAGCAAGTCAAGACGAAAGGAATTGTTCCTAATCTTCTCCAATATGGTGAATGGTCCATACCAGATTGGCCGAAACTTCTTTCCTTCTCCCTTCATCCTATCCTTGTTGATGTGGAACCACAACTTGTCGCCCACTTGGAATTGATGGTCAACTCGGTGTTTATCATGTCGAGCCTTGTAACGGGCTTGACTCTTTTCTAACTATTCTTGCACTGCTTGGTGAATCATTTGGATTCACTGAATGAATTGTTGAGCTTTGTCTTTATCATTAGGTCCACTAGAGCCATCCTCTCTCCCAAAGACCATATCTAAAGGGCCCTTTGGTAGGAAACCAAAGGATGTCTCGAATGGTGAGTGTTGTGTTCATGAATGCAAAACTTGGTTATAGGAATGGTGTATATAGGGGAGATGTTCATCCCACAAGTTACGATGTTTCCCACAATAGCCTCATAATAGGTGTACCATGGTATGGTTAACAACCTTTGTCTTCCCATCAGTTTGAAGGTGAAATGTCGTGCTTCTTTTCAGTTTGGTATCCATCATCCTCCACAAGCTGGTCCAGAACTCCCCAAGGAAGGGAGAGTCTCAATCTGAAACAATTGATGTGGGTAATCCAAAGTGGACCCAAACATACTGAAAGAAAAGAGAAGTAGTCTATTCTACAGTAGTCTGCTTTTTACAAGGCATAAGAATACACATTTTGCTAAACCAGTCAATGACGACATACAAATAGTTGTGACCCTTCCTAGAAAAAGGTAGACCTCCTACAAAGTCCATTGACACACATTGCATGGACGACTCGAAATAGGGAGTGGTGTGTAGAGCCCAAGCTTTCTATTAGAGGGCTTTAAAATAGAACACATCACACAACCCTTTACATAGCAACTCACAATGTTTTTCATATGAGGACAAAAGAAAAATATTTGTACATGACTTAAAGTCTTCTCGACACCAAAGTGTCCAGACACAAGAGAAGTTTGGGCCTCTCGAATTACACACACTCTTTCTCCCGTGGGAATACACAATTTACCACGGTGATACAACAATTTTCCCTACAAGTGATAGTTGTCCACCTGTGAACCATGGGTTAGTTTTGCATAAACCTCCTTAAAGTCATCATTGTTAGCATATTGTTTAGCATAACTTTCAAAAGACAACGAAGCATTATGAAAAATAACAGAAGAAAAAATAGGAGGGTGAGATAACATATCAACCACTTTGTTGCTAGTGCCCTTCTTATACATTATTATCAGATGAAATTGATGAAGAAAGCCCATCCACTTGAAATAATGAGTTTGATGCAACTTGGTTTGTGACTGAAGGTATTGCAAGGGCTAATGATCTATATGGATGATGGTCTCCTTGCTGATCAGGTAGTGTTTCCACTTTTTCATGCTTTGCACCAAGGCATAAAGCTCCCTGTCATAGGTGGGATAGTTTATCACAGCTTGAGAAAACTTCTCAGAATGGTAACAAATTGGCTTCTTTTGTTGCATCAGTACATCTTCCATGGCATAACTGTTGGCATCTGTTTCAATCTCAAATGGTTGTTGGAGATCGAGTAAGGCTAAGACTCGCGCGGCGCTAATTTTTTCCTTCAATGTTTCAAAGGAATTATGATGTATTCCTCTCCATTGGAAGACCTATTTCATACTTGTCAATGTGTGCAAAGGTGCTGCAATAATAGAGAAATTAGCAATAAATCTCCTCAAATACTGGAATACACCTAGAAAACTACGGACCTTAGTTACACTAGTAGGCTTATGCCAATTTACAATTGCTTCAACCTTAGCGGGATCAATTTAACTGACCATGACCAACAATATGACCTAGGTAACCCAAAAAGGTTTTCCCAAACTCCCACTATGGCAATTTTACAAATAGTTTTTCTTTCTTCGGCATATCAAGCACTTTCTTTACATCACTCATATGTTCAAAACAATTCTTGGTAAAAACTAGTATATCATCTAAATATACAAGAACACACTCATCATTGAAGGGCTGAAATACATTTTTCATAACCCGCATAAAGGTGGTTGGAGCGTTGCAAATCCCGAATGGCATTACCATCCATTCGAATAGCCCCTGCTTAGTTTTGAAAGTGGTTTTCCACACGTCCTGCTCCACAATTTGGACCTAATGATAACCACTGTACAGATCCAATTTTGTGAAATATACAACATTTTTTAATTGATCCAATAAATCATCTATGTGTGGGAGGGTATAACGATTTTTTATTGATATTTTATTAAGCACGCAGTAGTCCACGCACATCCTCCATCTGCCATCCTTCTTTGAAAATAGAACAATCGGCGACCCGCTTGGAGAGGAGCTCGGCCTAATCGTGCCTTGGTCTAGCAATTCCTGCACTTGATGCTTGATCTCCTCCATTTCGATTGCTGACATTTTGTACATGCCGATATTCGATAGAGGGACTTCATGCAACAGGTCAATCTCATGTTGCATCTCCCTCTGTGGAGGTAGTCCCCGTAGCTCCTGAAATAATGCATTATAATTAGTAATTAAATCCATCAATTCTTGTTTATGGTTACCGTCGCAGCCTTGGAACGCATCTGCTAATTCAGCCTCCTTTTCCTTGACGACCATAAGCATGCATGCCTTGCTGGAGTTCACCAGCCATTTCATTTGCCCGGCACTTACAAGGCTGGTGTTAATTTTTTTTTGATGAGCCCACACTATGTACTCTATCCCATCCTTAATGATGTGGTATTTATTTTCATGGTGGAAAAAGACAGCTTTTCTGTCATACAGGTAGGGGCTCCCCAATACCATGCCACAGATGTCCAATGGTATAACATCCATCTCTACTTCATCTACTAGCTTAGAAGTAATCATAAATTTTACCTTGCACTGTTGCGTTACATTCAATTTAGCTTTATCATGTATCCATCCCAGTAGGTAAGGCTTTGGGTGTGGTTTTGTTTCTAGGCCTAGCTTCTTTACTAGAGATTTTGCAATGAAATTTTCTTGGGACCCCATACCAAATAGAGTTTCTACTTTGGTATTGTTTACTACTACTCTAATATGAAATAATTCAATTCTTTCTCTATCATTTGAAATGGAATCATCTACAGAATTGGTGCTTCCCTATGATTTAGAATCAACAGGAGGTGTAAAGGTACCTTTTGTTCCTGCTCCTGTGACCAGTGCTTCATCTCCTGAATTTGAACCAAGGTCTTGCTGTGCTACTGCCACTGTTTTCTGCTTCCCTTTTCCTCCATACTTCTTTGGGCATTTTTCTGGGTGTTGCTTCCAACAATGATCATCATCATGGCCTTCTTTCTTGCAATGATTGAAATAAGGCCACTCTCCCTCTTTAGCTGTCACTACTTTCTTCTCCTTCCCTTTCCACTTTGCTTTGGACTTTCCATTGGGAGGTTTGAATGGTGTCTTTCTGGATTGGTCCTCTCTTTCATTCTTGCCCCTATTTCCAATATGAATTTCTTTCACACTAGTTGTGTCAATAGTGGTTGGTTCAAACAACAATAATGAATGCCGAATATAACTATGTAGTGAGCCAATATACTTAGTTACAACTTTAGGTGTATCTAGTGCAATACCCAAATTCAGTGCTTTCTTCCTAAATTCTTTTGTAAAACTCTAAACATCCTACCCTTTGCCTTGCCTTAAATATTTCCAATTCATCAAAGATTTATGTTTGCATTCTAAGGGATAGAATTGTTCCCTTAATGTATAAATAAAAGAAAACCACAAGGAAAAGAGCTTAACCACATTTTTACTACTCTGTAATTTACTCCCCCACCAAATGAGAGTTGTGCTGCCCAGCCATAGAGAGGCCAGTTGGATTTTCACCTCATCCTCTATGATTTGTTGAATCCTACAGTAAACCTCAATCTTTCTGATCCAATTGTTAAAAAATTTTGCGTTACTTTCACCATTAAACATAGGAAGATCAAATTTAACATCTAATTTAAAAAAGGGTTTCTTCGATGCATCCTTTGGATTTCTTTGATTTTGGTGGTGTGGGGAAGAAGAACCTTCACCACCTGAAGGAGAAGGAGGGGGTTCTTCTCCATCATTCCCATGTGTTGAACCTTGTCCTTTTGGATTCCTCTCTTCAACTTTTTCCAATCTTATAGCCATTTGACTGATATTTTATGCCATTGAATAGAAAGTATTTCTGAAATTGCGCTCCTCTTCAATACGAGCTTCCTCTTCTACCATGTTTCTTCTTCGAGGTGCATGCGCTGCCTCTAGATCAAAAGGTTCTAGATTCCCTTCACCTCTTTGAAGCCTGCCTCTTGTTAGCATACAAACATGCAATTCACATCTAAAAATCCCTACTCTAATACCACTTGATCCAGGATGTTTTCGCTTATAGATATATAGAAAAGAATTGCATATAAAATTGCAGCTCAACACATAAATGTGCACATATGAAAAGAAGAAGAAGACACATAAAAAGGCACAAAAGAGAACACCAAGACTTGATAATGGATTTCATCCAATTCGAACTACGTCTCCAGGCCCAACTCAACAATGGGGAGGCCTTTCTTATTAAATGACATGAATAAACAGAATTACATTAATCAATCTGTCCATAAAGAGGCTTATACCTCCAATCTGCCTAATGGCTATGAAATGAATGCTTGAGATGGAGTGGTGTGCAGTACCAAAGCTTCTCACGGCTATAAAAGGGAATGGAATTGTGTAAATGTTCAAAAACAACTCAACAGATGCTCTTGGACTCTGTGAAACAATATGCTGCAACCATAAAAATGCCTCCCCCCCATGCTCTTCCATTGATCCTCTTTTATAAACGATTTTTGGACAAGATCCCATTTGAAATGGGGCATGCCTAGTTAATAAAAGAGGTTGGCAAAGTGGAAGGATCAGTAGGTGCAACCATTCCTAAAAATGGCATGTTTATCATTGCTTTGATAAGGCTTCAAAACCTCGAAAAACACTGCAAATCTGTCCAAAAACTATATGCCCGAACCTCAAATATTATTAAATCGGGCTTATAGTCTGTATTGGGTCTATGCTGAGCTCATGGATCGGCATTTCACTATGTCCTTGGCCTAGTCCTTGGGAAATACCAACTACCGATCGTCGATCGCCGATATCGGTGTTGGTCGATCATGTCAGCATCCCACACATATATCATCCCAAGTGTCTGTTGGATGTTCCACTGATCTGATTAATCATTGATCACATTATCCATTCTTCAATCTATGTATATATATAACCGCCGATTGCAATGGCCTATGATCCGCCGATCCGATCTAATCGGAGATTGGTGATAGGGGGTTCCACGACCCAAACCTTAAATATGCCCTCATGCAACCCTCCAATTGTGATTTGCCTTTAACTCTTTAAGACCCATTTATCAAAGGAAATTCCTCATTCTCTTAAGGATTGAAGAGCCCTTCTTTTTGCAATAACTTCATCATCTGGACTCAGATTGAAGTACCATTTGCACCGTTGGAATCAGGAAGATGAGATCTACATTTTGGTCTTGAGTTGACTTCATTCTGATCACCTTGTTTTCTAAGTTTCCATGCCATTGTATCTGAAGATCCACCTATACCAATGCTCTTTAAATAGAGATCATGGACCAATCGGATTGTAAGTTACAAAAGTACATAGTAAAGAAACACATTTTACCTTACTCTACACTAGACCATGTTATACTTAACTATTTCCTATGTGTCATAATATCCTAACAGGGATGAATACTTTTTAGATTGAAAATAATTATTCCCTGGTAATTAATCAACATTTCAATAAAAAAAAATTGTTATATCACCATGAAATACTTAATTTGAGGTTGTAATATTTTATATATTGAGTGTCCTTTTATTTTAATTTTATTGCATATGTGATGAATTTTAATAGATCTATCTCCTAAGAGAATTTTCACTAAAGCTCACTTTGATCCTAACCCTATAGAATATGTAGATAATCCAAAGAAATTGGTGAGAAAGAAAATTCTTATTGAAAGCGAGGGTAGTAATAGTCCTCTGTCTACATTCATTTCTCTTCCTCAAAACAATCCTTTGTCTAGGTTCAATTCTCTTCCTTAGAACAATCCTTTGTCTAGGTCTAATTTTCTTCCTAGGAAGTTTGAAACTATTCAAGACATAAAGTTTAATTTGCCTTTCTAGCATAGTTTGTTTAGGAAAAAATCTAAAAGCTTTGTAAATCAGCTTGTCATTGATCAAGATTTACTGAAACCATATATACCCCAAGCTTAACCTTCCGAATTAGATCGTGTTCTAGAATACCTACAACAATTTGATAAATTTCAAGCTCTAGTCTCAGTTTTGGACTGAGCCATTAAATAAGCTTATATTCAACAATTGGTTGAATTTTCAGCTTTAATAGTTGTAGGAGCTTCTTTTTCCACCCAATCTTCCCAGTCTGTTAATCTACAACCCCCTATTCCTACTCATTCTATAGTATCTACTTTTTCACCTGTAATATCTCAGACTATTGTTCCTACTATCCATGTAATTATCAGAACTACACCTACCACATGTCCATATTCCAGTCAGTCTCTCAGAATAGCTATGGTAGGTAGGTATACACCTTTGGTGTTATCAAGCCAGCTGAATGCTATTCCTGGAGATTATCAATCTAAAATTCTGACCTTTGATAACTTTGGTTTTCATACTGCTCAGCAACATTGGATCGAATGAGTGACATTTTTGACCTTCAGGAAGTAGATGAGGCTGATGTAAAAATGAGATTGTTTTCTCAAAGTTTAGGAGGTGATTTCAAAAAATGGTTTAGGAGTTTACCTGTAGGAATTATACCCAACCTTGATGCATTCCATCAAACTTTCTTAGCTATATGGGAACTCAAGAAAAATCCACTTCAACTCCCGATTGAATACAAAAGACTGAAAGTAAAGACATATGAAACTATGGAGGAATACTGTGAATGGTTTGATATTGTTTACAATGCAATTCTGACAGACATCAAGCCCTCCCCTGGCCTAACTTTAAATGATTTTCCTCATGTTTTTCATGTAGACATCGAATATCAAATTAGAGAGAGGGACCTGGAAACTTTGGAACAAATTCAAGCCAATGCTGTAAAAGTTGAAGCTAACGTCTTAGACAAGAAGGCCAAACTAACATATTAACACAGGGTTACCATTAAAGAAGAGCCTTCCACTTCTGCGTCTGATCATAAAATTGATAACATAGTGAGGGTAGTGGAAAATATGATATAAAGAGTAAACGTAAATGATCAAGCTCAAATGAGAGAAAACCAAAATGCTCCTCAAAATAGAAACCAAAAATTCAGAAGGAATGTTCCCCAAATCAAACTATGAGAACAAAAGGGGTCATTCTAGTAGGTTCGACCTCCTTTTCAGCAAAAATATATTGATGATGAGGGTAATATTATTGAATATTTAAATGACAATCAAATAAATCTGATGGGAATAGATGATGATGAAATTTTTCTCACTCAAGAGGAGCAAGAACTTTCCCTCCTAACTCAGATTGACTGGACTTTGAGGAATCAGATGAATATAAGCAAGGTTTTGAAAACTCCATCATGGAAGTCCATAGGTAGTATAACCTTAGAAGAAAAAATAATGCAGACACCCTCAACAGCAAAAAATCTAAGAATCCTGCTAAAAAATCCTCTGAAACTGATCTTAGGAAAACCACAGATAGTTTTCCTAAGAAGACTATTGATAATTATGGAAAAAATATAGTAGAAAATCCTACCAAAAAGATAGTTTATGGTTTTTCTAAACCTACTCAAACTCTGATATTCCAACCACAAGTCAATGAAAAGGGACTCTATCAAAAGAAATTATTGATCAATCTAATCTTCCTAACTTGATTAAGATTCAAACATTGTTCAACATTGAGAATAATTAGAAAACGTGAAAATTCCTATTCCACTAACATATTTAATGAACAAAAATATGTATAGACCTCAAGTGATGAAAGCTCTAAACATAGGGGAAAACACAAA
>APFE031073382.1:131451-145416 GCA_000404065.3 Pinus taeda | reverse complement strand
ATAAATCAACTAGATGACATAATCAACAGTCAAGCACCAAATATATGACATAAGAAACTAATACCTTAATGTATCTCAGGGGAGGTGATCTTGTCTGCACAGTCAATGTAGTTAGCATGATATACATTTACAACACATTAGCTCAAGCACTCATAAGACCATGATATCCATAACAATATCTAACTAACATGTTCACATTTTAAACTCATACACATATGAAAAGTCAATCTAGATTATTATGACACCATCTCACAAATATGTCGGTTCATACCTGAATATCGCAACCACAACCATCTGCATAGGTCAAACTAGGTTAACATAATACATATAACATCAATATCTTCAAGGCAATGAACATAACCATCACACATATGGAAAATCCAAACTATAACATCAATATCTCAATGAAATGACCCTAATCATCAAGTTAATAGCATATAACAACAATAAGTTATATATCATACTCATCAACAATATACAACATAATCATCAGCTTATCTAATATAAATCAACAATAACAATGTGTGCAACCACACTAATCATCTAACATCTATAATGAATGTAACCATAACATCAAATACATTCATAAACCTAATGTATATAACCCTAAGGCATATAATAATCCTTAACATACATACCTACATGCCAAACATACACTACCTGTATGACGATCTGCTCTTATCCCAAAGTCTAATGCTGCAACCTCATTATGATGATCTGCATCCCTTTATCTATATCAACTAGCTCATTAGCATCATAACAACCAATAGCATCACGATGACCTAAATTGCATACCATGACTTGACAAGGTATGTTTGACCTACTATACATGCATAATCATAGCCATGACCATACATGCATAACAAAAACCATTACTCCATTGTACACATTGCCACATGCAACCAACAATATGCATAAGAAATGCCAAATCAACTACACCTACGCATAACTTCATGTAGTCAAACATAAGTGATCAATTCTTGTAATCAACCTACAAGACTGATGCATGTAATAAAAATATTAAAAAATGTAACCTAACATACAAGGATGTAAGTAGGTATCATGAAATCAACATGTAAGTGACATATAATTCATACATAGTCAGTCACATGTTCCAAAAATCAATACATCATGTCTATTAATTAGAAATCAACATTAACAACCTATAAACATACCCCCTTACTATCCATGGTCCACACTAAGGTAGAAGGAGGAAGCTACTATAATGGCATGATCTCCAATGCCCAATTATGGAATGGGATCTCCAAAGCTTTACTAAATTTAACCACACTTGAAAACAAATTGAATTTTATTTCTCATACATTTTTTATGAGATTAAGTCAAAACACTGCACTTATTCCACTTGTAACATAATAACCAAAAACATGCCACTTTTCCATTTCCTTACATGCAACTTTTCAAATTCCTTGCATGCAACCTTTCAAATTCCTTACATGCAGCTCTTAAAATTATTTGCATGAAAATAGGCATACATCAGATACATCCATATTATCATACCACAATACTATCCCATCTTAATAAATAACATTTTTTTCAAACAATTACCATACTTTTACATTTTCTTCAAACAACTATTTTACTATTACAATTGCATGTAAGAATTTCTTCAAACACTTTACATGCAAACTAATATAGCAAACTATTTGCATACAAGTAAGCATATATCAAATACAAGAATATTATTACACATCAATACTATCCCCATCCACAAACAACATACTCATTGGGGCATTTTATCAAACAATTTGTCTGCACTTAATCATTGAACCATTTAAGCATTTCATCAAACACTTTGCATGCAAATTAATATAGTGAATGATTCAATGCATATATCCTAAACCGTAGTAGTACAAATTATGAAAACTAAACTACATGGTCAGTGGTATTTTCCCTCACTATGGTTCAAGTTTCAACTTCTAATATTTCATAGATGAAACGTTATAACAAAAATACCAACACAATCCTATTTGGTGCACAATTCTAGGAGTATCCATAAATCTCGACTTCCACTGGTCATATATCCTCAAATATAGTGAATAAATGTCTGAAATGTTTATCACAATATCAATGGGATTCCCCCTCATTGTGGAAAACATTTCAGCTCCTGCGAGTGCCCAGACGAAAAGTTATAACAAACATGTTAGCGTGACCTATTTGAGGTCTGATTTTAGGAGCTTTCAGAAGGCTCGATTCCCTCTACTACTATCTCTTAAAATATTGTGAACCAATATCTGAAATTTCTACCACATAATTAGTGGTATGTCCCCTCAATGTGGAAAATATTTCAGCTTCTGAAAGCCTACAGAAGATTAGTTATTGCAGAAATTCCAAGGTGACTTGTTTAAAGGTGCATTTAGGAAGGTCATCTTCCTCCAAGATGGACAAATTGTAAATTTCTAATATGCCACAAAAGAAAATTTATAACAGATATGACAGAAAGGTCTAAAATTTAACCTTTGTTCTTCATTTCACCTATGATAGAGCCCATCCAGTTCAAGTGTTTGAACCATACTCTGATACCACTCTGTAACACCCTCTGGGGTAAATTTACATATCAAAAACATAATAGGTAGTACATTTGCACAAGAAAATCAAGGGAATGAATTTTTCATTAATAAATGCAATGAACCAACCGGTGATGGGACTAACACGTTCCACCCAACCATAGATTGGCTGAGCCAAGTCTCTCTTCAGCCAATACCCCCGTAACATATTCCAAGCATGAATGTGGGATTCATAGAACACATAAAAAAACACCAATCAATGTGGATGCCACTAGATTTCTCTTCCTACACCATGAGGAATTTGAGTGCCTCCTTGTCTCTCAGGCTTTACATGCATCCACAGTCTGATCTAGGAATCATTAGGCCCTACACTGAGACATACTCTCTAGTGTTTATTATTCATTCCATCTCGGAATCACTAGGCCCAACAGAGAGAAAATCCACTGCTCGGCTTTACCGTATATCCCACCATTCATCGACAAGGATTCCTAGGCCCACCGCGGCACACAATATAGCTTTATCACAACCCACAGTCCAGTTCATGGGTTACTAGGCCAATGGAATCATGCATCCTTAGTCTGGCTCAGGGACCACTACCACCATGTGTTTTTCAATTTAGATATCCACCCCACTCAACTTCGAATCCAATCAGACCATCCCCCAAAAAACGCATCAGAGAACCCATCTCATCAAAGCTATCAGGAAATGGCAAGGCTAGGCTAAAAATATTGTCAGACTTGGCAAGGCCCATACCATGGTAGAAAAGAAACACATGAAATCTCATGCATGCCAAATCTAGTACGAAAAATACACATGGAAATTGATACCTGCAATGAAGCCTACTATACATGATTGATACTACATTTCCCTGCTTGATCCTTGCTTCCTCTTGCCTTCTTTTCTTTTCTTTATCCAATGCCAAAGTGCTCTAAGAAAACTCTAAGTGTCCAAGAGTATGAGATAGAGACAAAATAATGAGAGAGCTCCAAAGCTAAACTGACCAAGTCTTTCCCACTGATCCTAAGAAGCCTTTTATTAATGAGGCCTATATTTTCTTCATTTTCTATTATTTTCCTTCAATTTCCTCCTCACATGCTATTAGAAAAATATATATTACAGAGCAGTGGAACACATAAAATATTGCAGAAATATAAACACAGAAAATGCATAAAACAAGAGAGACACAAATATACGTGGTTCACCCAGTTTGGGATACATCCACGAAGAAACAGCCAGTCCTTCTTTTACTATATTATCTAGCAAACTGAAGAGATACAACCTACAACAGATCCGCTATAACTCCCTCTTCACTGTCAATCTCCTCTCCCTTCCTCACTCAGAATACGGATATACATAGATGCGATACAATTCCCTCATATATAGTGAGGGGTTTCCTTCTAGGGAAGAAAACCCTAAATTAAACATAAGTTCTACCGTCATATCATCTGCCTAATGAATGGCCCAGATTGACTAGAAATTACTAGAATTTTATAAGGCAATTTTACATCTATTTTTAGCTTCGAGGGTGCTACCCCGGAACCCCCACCGGGGGACCGCTAGCCTGAAGACCCCCTATTCGGGGGGGATTAGCCCCCCCAGACCCCCATGGGAGGGACAAGTCCCCCCCTGCATGGAGGGGTGTACAGTCTTCCAGGGGTATACATCCGGCTGAAACCTTTGAATACAAAAGATAATCAGGCTCCACACCCAACACATGCAATATGTGACCTTTCAGCTTTCGTTTCTCCTAATTTCCATTATTTTCATAAATAAATGTGCCAAAATACCTTTTTTCCTCTTTAATGCCTTATCCATTGCCTTTGCCAATTTTCTTAGCCATAAACAACCGAATGAACACACAGTACGATGTCATGCCTGCCACTCAAGTTGGAATATGTGTCCCATCATCCATGGTATTTATATATTTTTACATGGAATTTTCACCAAGGTTGTTACAATGCTACTGTCTCATTCATGGGGAGCCAAACTCAAGGGATCCCTCCAAATGGATATGACATATGCTACAATTCTAGTGTTTGGCTAGAATAGGATACTATATAGGGAAAAACTCATGAAATTCAGGGTTACTACTCAGGATAGACCTCATAAGTATCCCTTATATTCATTCCATTCATACCTTCATTATTTTATTTTGTAAAATGATGGGAATATACAGGAACAAGTCCCTAACCAAAACACTGAGTTATGTCAGATTGGAAAAAGCAAAACAGATATCAGGGAACATGATATCCCAGATGAACCTTTATGGAATTTATGTTTTGATGGAGCTATTAGTAAAGAGGGATCAGGGGCAGGCATATAAGCTACAAATTCACAAACTCATCACTCAGAAGGTCATTTCTATAATTTCAATTTTTAATGTTCTAATAATGTAGCAGAGTATGAAGCCTTAGCCTTAGGGTTACAACTTTTAAAGAAGTTGGGCATCAAGCGAATTGTAGTTCATGGAGATTCCAAATTGATAATAAAACAAATTAAAGGGGAATATTATGCTAACCATACAAGGATGAGAGCCTATAATGTTTTGGATTTTCTAGAATATTTTATTGAATATAACCTATCTAGGGTCCCTTTTTTTTTTTTCCATGGAAAATAATCGGTAACCTTTTATTAAAGAATTAATGAAAAGTTACACTAGCAAATGCAATGAAGCATCCAGAAAAACTGCCATTTGGGCACGAGTGCTGATGCACCCTACGCAACGTTAGAAGACTAACGTGCACAATGAGTAAGAGAAGAGAAGGGAAAGAGAAAGAAAAGAGGGAAAAAAGGCTCCAGCAATGAGCAAAACTCATGCTTCATGTTTTTCGCCCCTTTTTCTTTCCGACCTTGCGCCACTCACCCAGAGTGGGCTCGATCGAAGCAATGACTAACTATGTTGTTTCGTTCGGCTGCCCTGATTCTTTGTCTGAGTCTGATGTATCTGAGTGGTGATGCCGTTTGTTGCCTCCCGTGCTTTGATCCACGCTTGTCATCTCTGCTTTGTCTTGCTGGGTCTCTGCCTGATTTGTATGTGGCTGTGGATCCTTGTTGACTGCTATATTTTCCTTCTGGTTTTCTATTTTAACTTCCTCTATGGTGGTATCATCCTCTTCTGCTTCTGTTTCTTCCTCTTCTGTTACCGAAGGGGCTTTCTTTCGTGCGGTTCTCCTCTTTAAGACTTCATCTAAGTTCTGCCATCCTTTGGGCTTCCTTTGTTGTGGCTTGCTCTTGCTGGGACATGCATTGAGCAAATGACCTGTTTGTTGACATCCCCTGCATCTGAATGCTGTGTTATCATAGTCCAAAGGTTGTTTCCACTGAATATTGTTAAAATTCAGGATGATGCTTTCAGGTAGTCCTTGGCTGAGATCTACCTCGATGCATATCCTAGAAAAAGTAAAAATTCCTTTTAAATGTCTATCTGTATCAATCTTTAACATTCTTCCAAGGGTATTCCCTATAGCTGATAAGGTCTTGAAGTGCCAAAAGTGTATTGGTAGATTATGCAACCTTACCCGTACTGGCATCCTTGATACCACCATAGTATTGGCATCAAACTCTAGAAACCATGGGGTGACAAATAATCCCGCACTGCCCCAGAACCATGGTCCTTCATTGAGAATTTTTTCCTTTTCTTCGTCTTCGAGGAATATAACTATGAAGAAGCCCTTCGAGCAGAGGTGGATCTGGCAATTTTTTGTCCAGACCGTGTGAATCCATTGATACAGAGCCTCAGTTTTAGGCCAGAACCCGTTAAATCTACAAATAACAGTTTTTTTTTTCAAATCTGAAAAAATGCACTTTACCTCTGGAATATTCAGCGAGATGTAGGGGCTCTCTGGCATTTGATCCACGATATACTGCCCCGACGATATATTGACTATTGCAGGTTCTTTCCCCTTTGGAGGTTCTTTCCCTTTGGTTGCATCACGATAGGTGCTTGTAGGTTTTGATGTAGATCCCTTTGATCCACCTCGCAAACGGTGATTGAGGATAATTGTTGAGTCCTTTGCTACCCTGTAGTACTGGAGTGTGTGATGTTCCTGCATGCATACCCCAGAAAATATTAAGATTTGAAAATCAACTGGGATTCCCAGTTTGTCCTGGATTTTTTTTTTAAGCTCCAGAACCTTCATGCTTCCCCAGATCTGCAGACAAAAATGCCTGCCTTCTGTTGATCTGATGAAAATTTGTTGCGCTGCATAGAGTATAAGGTCTTCAAAGTACCGTGAGACCAGGTCCCTACTCCTTCCCCTTTCTGGATCCATGGATTTTTCATTTAAAATTTGCCCTGGGACAGCCGATCGAACCCACGACGTACCGAAATGGGGCAGCGAATCTGGTATACGCCTCACTCCTCCATAATCGCAGTCATATTTTCCTTGTCTGTGCAATGCGTTCTCGGATGTTGGCAAACGAGACCTGTCAAGAATCGATTGAGTTGGGGTTCTGTGGTTCGATTCGTTGAGATCCTTTTCCGCAGCAGATCCGATCCAGGGCCATAGGGGTGCGTCGAGGTCATAGTATACTGTGGCCTGCCGTCTTACAAAACCGTAGCAGAGCAGGTCTGTTGTGTCCGCGGCGGCGCAGAGAGACCCTCCTGAAACCCTAGATCCATGCTTCGCCACCATCGCTTCTCCCCGCCACCTATCTAAGGTCCCTAGAGATCAAACCATCCTATTTGATGGTCTTGATACTTCAGATATTACTTGTGAATTTCCATATTGTCCTAGCCACCCATATATTGTTGAAGTAAAGAATAGACCTACTATACCAGACAATAGATACTGGAAAGTTTTTGGAAATGATGCCCATATTGAAAGTTTTTTGCAATCAAAATATGACTTTGAGTATGCTAATAGATACGAAATTTGAATTATAATATATTTTACATAATGTTGTGACTAAAATAGATTTAAAATAAACTGATCAAAAAAAAGAAGAGACATAAATTTTACAGTTGAAAGACAATGTTTTGCATAGAGGATTAGCTCCCTTAGATTATTTGTTTGACTTTAATGATGTAGCTAAGAAGCCTAAAATTGAACCTACTAGAGCTGGTGTTGAATAATGTAACATTGGAATTGAACAGGAACCTAAGATAATTAAATTGTCCAAATCTATACCCTAAGCAGAGAGGTTAAAGTACATAGACTTGTTCAAATAATTCATAGATGTACTTGCATGGAGTTATGACGATTTGAAATCCTATGACACCAGCATTATACAACATAAGATTCCCTTAAAAGAATATCATAATCCTTTTAAGCATAAATTAAGGACAATTAACCCAATGCTTATGCCTCTAATTGAAAAAGAGGTAAAAAGAATGTATGTCTCCAAGATCATAGTGCCATTAAGATATTCTAACTGGATGTCTAATTTAGTTCCGACTAGTAAAAATACCAGATAAATCATACTGATTTCCGAAATCTCAATAAAGCCTCTTTGGAAGGTAATTACCCTTTTCCTAAGATGGACCACATTATGCAGAAGGTGGTTGGATATAGTAGAATTTCTCTTTTAGATGGCTTTTTTGGTTACAATCAAGTCCTAATACACCCTAAAGACTAAGAAAAGACAACATTTACTACACCTTGGGGCACTTTCATATATGTGAATATGAGTTGGTATGATGAATGCTAGTGCCACTTTCCAAAGGGAAATGGACTTCACCTTTGCAGATGAAATGGGTCATTTTATATTCATATATCTTGATGACATTATTAATTTTTCAAAAACATATTAGGAACACTTACTTCGCCTAAGGAGAGTCTTTGAAAAATGTAGGAAATTTGGTATTTCCCTCAACCCAAGGAAAAAAGCATTTAGTTTACAAGAAGGAAAACTTCTAGGACACATCATTTCAAAGGAAGGAATCAAAATAGATCCTAGTAGAATTGAATCTATAATAAAAATTAATCTTCATAGAAATGTAAAGGAAGTTCAATCTTTTATTGGCTAGATCAATTTTCTAAGGAGATTTATCCCTAATCTAGCAAAGAATTTAAATAATATAACAAAAATTATAAGGAAAGATACAAAGGTAAAGTGAAGCTAAATATAAGGTAAAACAAGATTGATCTCAGGCTTTTGTGTTGATTAGCCTATATTTTACAAAAGATTTTCTCAATTTCTCATTTGCTTCTAAGCACACTATTGCTGCAGTTCTCTTACAAAAAAATAATGAAGGCCATGAACAACCTATTGATTTCTTTAGTAAAGCCTTGAGAGATGATGCATTAAAATACGATATCATGGAAAAATAGGATTTTTCCTAAGTAAAATAAATAAAAGATTTTAGATTTTGTATCCTCCATTCGCATATAATTGACTTTGTCCCAAATGTAGTGGTAAAAGACATACTAAACCAAAATGATCCTGATGGGAAAGGGGTAAATGGATTGCCATTATTTTAGAATATGACAATGAAATAAAACCTACCAAACTCATTAAAGGTCAAGGGTTAGCTAAATTAATGGTTGAATCTAATTTACATGCTTTGGATATAAATTTTCTAGCAATACTCAGTGAACTAGAAGAGCAGATGACTCCACCAGTAGTAGAGGCTTTTGCTACCTCTCCCTAGTATGCAGACATTATTTTTGTTCTAAATCATTTACAAGCTCCTCCTACTTTGACTAAAATTAAAGCTAGATTTCTTAAACTCAAAGTTATCAAATTTTGTATTTTGGATAAAAAATTGTATTTGAAAGATGCTAGTGGAGTTTTACTAAATTTCTTGTTGAAAGATGAAGCAGATAAAGTGATGCAAGAATTTCATGAAGGAGATTGTGGTGGACACCTATACTAGAATAATACTACGAACAAGATCCTAAGAGTAGGTTTTTATTGGCCAACCTTATTTTCTAATGTCCAAAATAAAGTCACCTCATGCCACAAATGCTAGATATTTGAAGGGAAAAGGAAACTATTTCCTTTACCCTTAAATCCCATATCAGTTGAAACTCATTTCTAGCAATGGGGACATGATTTTATAGAATAAATTCATCCTTCCTCTTCTGCCCAACATAAGTTGGTTCTTACAGCCACTGATTTTTTTACAAAACAGATAGAAGCCATACCTACTAGATAAGCCTCTGATGCAGTAATCATTAAATTCCTAGAGAACAATATCCTTTCAAGATTTTGATTCCTTGGGAAAATTATTGCAGATAATGTTGTGGCATTCAGATCAAAGAGAATGGTGTATTTTTGCAAAAAATATCAAATAACTTTGGGGCATTCTACAGCCTATTACCCTTAGGGAAATGGACTAGTAGAACCTTCCAACAAAATCTTGGTTAATATTATTAAAAATTTGTTGTAGGATAACATGAAATCATGGCACAATAAGCTTGTAAATTCGTTATGGGTAGATAGACTTACTACCAAGAAGTCAATTCACATGTCTCCATACAATTCAGTTTATGGGATAGATGTTGTTTTTACACCTTTGTTGGGAATTCCTATTTTGAAAATTCTTCAATAATTGGAGGTTGAACCAAATGATCTAGAAAAAGGAATAAATCAAACGATTCACCTACAAAATTCAAGAGAGGAAGTTCACAACAAAACTTAATTGATCCAGGAAAACATAAAGAAGATATTTGATAGAAGAACTAAGGCTGATGATTTTCAGATAGGAAACCATGTTTTGAAATAAAATTACATAAGAGAAGAGGATGTCAAGCATGGTAAGTTTGATAATTTATGGATGGGAACTTACATTATCCATTCTTACAGAAGAAATAATGCATTTTTTCTTAAGGACATAGATGGAACAAAACTACCTGGAGGACCTATCAATGACAAGATGTTGAAACATTATGTCTCTCAAGAATAGATGCAATTTTCATCACATTCATTGTAGATACCATTTTCTTTGTACTGTTATGATTAGGGTAGATTATGTTTGAAATTTGAAGCCCATGGAGAAGGCCCTGAGCTTTTAGTCATTTTTCCACCATAACTACAACAACTACAAAAAATCAAATGCAATAAAACAATGAAGATAAGGATTCAAGGCTATTAGTCTACTATTCTTGACACCTCACAAGGAGAGTGCCATCCCTAAATGGAGCCACTGTTAGGGTCCTATAATTTATAGGATCAAATGATGATTGAATTTTTTTTTTTAGTATTTCAAATTCTAAATAATATTGCATACTGAAAATGATTTCCAAAAAAATATATATAAATACAAATGAAAAATGAAAAGAGGTTATATATACAAATCATATTTGAGCAACAGGAACTGATTGAAAGATCTAATGAAGCCATTGAAGAGATCAAATTATAGTTGGGTGACAAACCCAATGAAGCTACAAAGCTCATCAAGTTCCTCAATTCTAAAAGTAAACAGGAACTAGAAGAACTGAAGATTGAGGACAAAATTGAAGCAATATTAGAGGTCAAAATGTGTTGACGAAGAGAAATTTGATGAGGCAACTAGAATAAAAGTGTCAAATTTTGGACATTGGTGTACAAAGGTTCTTCAACAAGCTAGAAGCCCTCTACAAAAAAGGACTTCCTAATTTGTTAGTAATAAATGATAAGGTTAGTAGATGGTTTGATTACCGTGAGAAATTGTTGACCAAGGCAAAAGATAGCTATAAAGTTACAGGAGGAAGAATCAATGTGACAGTAAAAGAATTCTTGGAAGCATTGGAATATGATCTGGGCATTCAATATGAAATCAAACACATCTCCATTTCCAAACCAAGGTTTTCCAAATACACTAAAGTGGACGAGGTTTACAGAAAGTTACTCAAGACATCTGTCCCCAGTGAACAATGCTAGGATAAATTATGTAAATTACTAAAGTAGAGGATTTGGTCGTACAACTCAGCATCAATAGCACAACAGGATTCTAAGGGTCAGATAGTCAACAATTCCACAAATCTAGCGCCAACACTTCATAGAGTGCCAAATTTCCTAAATTTTTGTAATAGCTAGATATATTTAGTTTAGAAAATCCAAAATATATCCTAGTTAGTTTTGATAGGATTTTTTGTGAATATCTTATAAATACTTCTCTTTTTGAAGTATCAAGGGATGATTTTTGCATTCCAGAATGTAGAAATTTTTAATAATATGACACATATTCACAGAGATTATCCTGATTATACACTATTGTGGAATACATGCATAATACATAACCTCCTCTCCGTTGATCATCAATTTACAGAAGCAAAAACAATAACATGCGCGCATAGAAGCATCAATCACACATATCAACACAATATTTTCTCAGGGAAAGCATCTCACTAAAAACTCCAACTATTTGTATATTATATTGATTGAGAGCATGTAACAATACATAGTACAATACTCTTCACAAGTACTCAGTACTATCTCCACCTGTTACACAAAATGCAGCTTAGATTTGATCTCCAAATCTCCTCCGCTACTTGCCTGCCTCCACTGCACAATACTTGCATGAGAATGAACGAATCCAAAATCGTTCCAAGTTCTATTTACCTTGGAAAATCACTCAGACTAGAAATCACTTGAGCACAGGCTATATCACTGGGCATCTACTACGAAATTCTCATGGGCATACTCAATCCATTGATTGTGCAAGATCTCATGCACAACTGATAGTCACAACTCACCCTTTCACTTAACTCTAACACTTGTCTCCTTTGAACTGTCTATGCACTGAGTTAAATGATGTATTCTTCAGTTGTATTATGAGTTCATAATTAGTGAATTAATTAATAACTAATTCACACAACTCATCACTTAATTTATTAGCCAGTTAGACTAAATACAACTAGTTCAACTAAGTCAAACTGAACACAACTCCATTAACTGCTCATCTAACTCCATAGAACTCAACCACTTGAGTTCTAATTGAAGTCCTTCCTGTAATAGCTCAGTCAACCCATAGGTAACCACGTGATTCCTTCAGGCAGTTGCATGTGCCACATCTGTAGCTCCAACTGAAGTGCTCCAAGAGGATAAGATAAAGTTTAGAGTCCAAATATTACTAAGGGCTAATAATATTTGACTGTTTCTATTTTTACCTGATAGTCTAAAATAGACTCTGATCACACCGTTGTGATTCAAAAAATAGAAGTCCATCTATTTTTCCGAACATGAGCAATCATCCATAAATAGCATCCTACAACTCGTAGACCATGATCCATATGTCTAAAAATAGACTGTGCCAAAAATAGCCTACGGGCCCACTTAGTGAAGGCGACTTCTTTCCACTAAGCTCCATCATCTTGTTGCACACTTTTTGACACTCCCTCTCAACAAGAAAGGCTTCCTCTCAAACCTGATCCTGTAACTCTGGAATGTTCTGCATGCAACACATCTGCCCGGTCCACTTTTCTCCAACAACACTTGGAACAAAAACACTCCCAACTGACCACTCTGTTGGGCTAGGAACATACTCTAATGTTGAAGCTCTACCTACTGCTGACAAGTGCTCCCTCTCTGACATCTGCACTACTGGAACATCTTCATGCATCTCGCACCATTGCACACCTCTCTGTGCCACCTAGAACTGTGCAAAACACTTGTGCCTCTTGTATTGTTGTAGCCTGCATGCTATGCGCTATCCTAGGATTCCCTGCATTGCCGCTCTCTCTGCCACTCCATCCGCATCTGTCTCTACCCAATCAGTCAGTTCCTGTTACTCCACATCAGCGCTCCTGTAGCAAGGTCTCATCCAAGAGGTTGGATACCTCAAGGATCGTGCCTCTCCACCTTGGGACGATCACTCTATATCACCGCACCTCCTACCTGGAGGTATGGCTGCATGTGATCCCTCAGCCCACCTGGCTCGAAGTTTCCCCCTACTAGAGGTCTCTTCATGAGTAGATGTCTCTAGTCGATCTCCACTCAGCTTCCCCTATTTTGGCTGCTCCACAACCTCCTAAAGCTGTTGTGCCAATCGTGGCCCCTCCACCATTGTCTGTGACTTCTTCTGGCTCTGCATGTTGAGAGGTAATATACCGTCCCTCTCAACCACCAAGTCTCCATCAGTTGCCTTGCTACTCAAGGCTTTGCATACATCTTGAACCTCAAGAGCATACAGGTTCTTGACCCGTGAACCAATCTGCTTCACCTATCTAGTGATGATGTGTCTAAGGAAAACCTTTCCTTCTCTGAAGACTACATCATAGCCTCTGTCTTCCAGCATCACGATCGACACCAAGTTTTTCTTCAATCCTGGTACATACTTGACATCGATCAAGGTAAGGCGAGCTCCATGCTCCCTCTAAAAAGTAACCGTGCCTACACCTGAGACACTATACTTCTCATCATTACCCATCCCTATGAGTATATGGATATCTTTCTCCTCCAAAGTATTGAAAAAACTTTTGTCACCAGTCATGTGGAAAGAAGCTCCACTGTCAAGAAACCAACCACTTCCCATCATGGATGAAACCATGTATGCGAAGAGTGTGAAATCCAACTC